>JAWZYV010019353.1:0-24496 GCA_038373885.1 Cheiracanthium punctorium
CCCCCCTCCTTTTTTTTAAAACAGTTCATAAGTTTGCACCTGCAATATTAATTTTCTTCATAGTGCAAAATAGGTTAGTTTTCTACAGAGTAATATATGTTTGTAACTTGACAGATCGTTTACTATTTGAAAATAACACATTTCGTAAGTGACGGGGACTAGAGCCGGTTTTAAGCAAAAATGTTGGGAGGGGGGGGGTGTAAAGACAAAATTTTCTGACGATATATACCAATATGCTTTCAAAAATATACACCGAATATCTGGCCTCTTGGGCGGTTTCCTCCAGATATAGCTTGAATACGCATTAAATCCCCTAAAAGTCCTTCGCCGAGGCACCCTTCACCCCAGGCAGATACTTAATGTGCATGTTTGGCCTTAAATACACACTGCATTACATGATCTGGAATGAAGTTGGCTTGAGGGACAAAAGGGACTTGTTTACTGGCACAAAACTCACTAAAAGGAAAATCGTAACAAGACTATGTTCATGATATAGTATAAACTCTGGCATTGGCCTAAAATATTGAAAACTAACTTATAAATGTAACGGTTAACAATTATGATGAGCTAAATGTTAAAAATAAACCAATTTCCAACAGTTGGATAATAGAGTGACAACATACAGATTTTACGGTGTCCCAATGTAAACATTTACATGTTTAACCCAACGTATGCATTTATACATTAACATAACGTATGCATTAATACATTAGCCCAACGTATGCATTAATACGTTAGCCCAACGTATGCATTAATACGTTAGCCCAACGTATGTATTTATACGTTAGCCCAACGTATGCATTCATACGTTAGCCAACAGTTGGAAATATGTTGGCAAAACGTTAGAGCATACGTTGGCCCAACGTAAGAAATAACCAGTTGCCAACCGTTGGATAACCGTAAGCCAACGTGTCATTTCAACGTTGCCCCAACGTATGCATTCATACGTTTGCCCCAACGTATGGTGTGCTACACTGGGTATGCGTAAAAGCGTAAACAGCAGTCGAATGCGTAAATTTTACGCGTAAAGCGTAAAAGTTGGCAAGTCCTGCTTAGTAAAGTTCCAGCTGCACGTGGGCAGCTGAAAGAGAAAGAACGCTGCGCAGTGGTGGCCCGTGGTCCAAAACTGTTATGCAGCCGAAGCATATGAGCCCCCCCCTTTCCTCCGGACAGGACCGGAAAATCTTTGTTACTAAATTCGAAAGCTGGCGGATTAAGCCCTCACCGAGGAAAAAAAAAAAAAAAAAAGAAATTACATTTAAAAATGTAAGAGATCCTATTTTACTTCCATAAAGGCGTCCTTTCACTTTAAGGCACCTCGAAAATAGGCTATTTTCGCGATTTTTTTTCGAGGATTTTTGCAAACAATTATGGGATAAAATGGATCCTATATAATAAACACATCTTTCAAGTACAAGAAAAATTTATTTTTTTTTTTGAACAATTATTATAATAAAACAGTAGCATCGAAAAACCCGTGTAGAAATGTAATGTTCGTGGCTTGTTGATGGTATCTCCGAGACAGGTCATCTGAAACAAAAAAAAATAAAACAGTTTTAGATTCAGTATGTCAGTGGCTATAGCGCATATCATCAGATTTTTGATATTCGCGAAAATAACAAAATGGCGCACGTTTTTCGAAAAAGTAAAAAAAAAAAAACGCGTTTTTTTGCAGTTTTTTGTAAAAAAAAAAATACTTCAAATCAAAATTTCAAAAATCTGATGATATGCGCTATAGCCATAACTATGAAGAATATGTCATTCAAATTTCATGACAATCGGCCGGATAGTTTCCGAAATTTCATCAACAAGGCACTGAAAAACCTTGTTTTGAGATAAACGCGTTTAAAGTTTTGGTTGCAGAAAAATCATGAAAAAACCTTACCTCGGGTTAATCAGCGATGCCTGCTCCATACAATGGACCTTCCGATTCTTCGTAGAAGTTGTGCTCGTCCAAAATAGCTTCCCTTCGTCTCGACCTAGTCTCTTTTGAAGCGTTAGAGCTGCGGCGGTTCCCTACGCGTACGCGATCACTGTCGCGTTTCTCGGCGTATTGAGCGGCGATAGGGCCAAGTTTGACACCCATCACCTCCAAAATTTTTAAAACAGGTTGTAGCCCTTCGTTATAAATGCATGCTGCTGTTTGACAAGCAATTTCCACGGTTTTTCTTCCCGTAAAAACGTGTTTCGGTGCCATTGCCCAGACACAGCTGTTGAAACACTCGTTGTTATTTTGGGTATTAGACTCGTCCGATCTTTATGAAATTTTGATATAACATTTTTGATGATATGTACTTTCAAAATTAAAAAAAAATTGATTTTTTTTAATTTTCAAAGTGAGAAGACGCCTAAAATGGACATGAAATTTCAACCAGGCCGCTTCTTATCCTCAAAATTGCATTAATCCGTGTCTGATTCGAAGTTTCCTTAGAATTTTCTTTTGTAACGATAACTTGAGAAGAAAAGAAAAAAAAAGAAAACTTACTTATTTTTTATAAGTCATATCAATCCTCCTTTCTTTTAAACATGCAAATCGGCCAGTGATGTCCCCATAAAAAGGCGTTGTTTTAATTCCATATCAATAATTTTAAAAGCTCCTCTAAATTGCCATGTTCTTGCTTTACTTAAAACACATACTGCTTTGATGGGTAATTGTCCATTCATAAGCGTCTATTCAGGCTTACCTTCTTGATAAATTCAGCAATATAAAGTCGAAGAGTTTTCCAAACATATATTTTCCTTACCCCCTCCCTCACTTCTCGTCCGAGCCATGAGTTAGTCGAGTTCTCAAGTTCAGCCGCCGTTAAAAAATCTTCATCGGCTGTATCAGCTGCATACTCCCTATGCGGAGAGGCTGCTTACGTAGTCGTTGCCATGGCAATGGTGCTGCCAATTTTCTTTTCAGCGCTCTGGGCTGAACCAAAGATTTTCCCAATTGAATTGCGGGAAGATTAAAGTGCTTTTTTTCTGAATGAGCGATCCGGCCACAATACGTTTTTTTTTTTTTGGGGGGGTTGGGTTTTTTCGGAGATTTTTTTAATTTACCGTAGGAATTCCACAATTCTAATCTGAATTTAGGAAAATTAGTAGAACAAATTATTTTAAAGTATGTGCTGATAATTTTCAAGTGCAGCCCGGCTGTACTTGCTGTATCCCACGAGCCGCCACTGACGCTGCGCGCTGCACGCGACGGGTACAGAGGTGGAAGTGGAAATGTCTCTAATAGTTTACATTCACATTCTCCCGGCAACTCGGTTGGCTCAGCGGAGTTGAGTTTGCGCCATGGAGCTAGTCCTTGATTATTCGATTATTTCGAGGTAAGGCTGCGTGCAAAAGCCCCTGCGCGCAGTCGCCGCACGTTAGATCATCATCATCGAATTGTTCTTGAAAGGACCTGCCTGTTCCATGACGGTTTAACTCCAGTTGTTTGATGAGTAGTTTATACATCGATAGGAACATGTAAGAAGAAAATGCAGTATCAGAACATACATAATAGAAAAGGTAAATAGTAATATATATTAGAGCAAAACAGTATGAGAATAATGCAAAATGAAAATAAATTATATACAATATATACAAGGGACTCTAGAAGACAATGTCAAGGATGGGTCAAGATCAGGACTCACAAATAGGGAAGTCTTAATTTGGAAGAAAAGGTACTGAGAATTTGTGCTATAATCCTACACATTAAGCAGGAGGACAGCTTTAGGCCATGTCCGGTTGTCTGAATCGCGGAAGTCATAATCAGGGATTTCTGCAATTAGTTCATTTGGTAAGTTATAGACTTTGTCATAAAAGTGTTGGGCTTGTTTTTTAATAATTTCGTACATGGAGGGAATCATGAGATCTCTACGTATAACCGTGTTTCTCATGTATCTATGAGCATGTCTAATTTTTCGCAGTATTTTGTTGTGTTGAGTTGTGATTAAGTTTAGATTTGTTTTCGCAGCATAACCCCAAATGGGGCTAGCGTATGTACCTGCAGGGAGGACAATCATGTTGTACAGTTTTCGTTTGTTGGGAACGCTAAGTTTGCTTTGGTATAGTAACTTTGAGATAGATTTTTCGGCCGCAATCATTTTGTTACGGGCGTAGGTGGCCTGTGCCTTCCAAGTCAGTCTGGAATCCAGCATGACTCCCAAATACTTACAGGTCCTGCCGCATTCAACTCTTTGGTCATTAATATATATTGGTTTCGCAATCTTGCGGGATCTAGTGAAGTGAATGGCCTGACACTTAGAGGGATTTACTTTTAATTTCCAAGTGGCAAACCAATCTTCAAGTGTGTCAATGTGGTGCTGAATTTTGTTGACCATAGTGTCAGGGTGTGTGGATCTGGACATTATACCGTATCGTCTGCATATACTGCTAAAGATGTGTGAGAATCTCTTGGAATATCATTTATGTAAATGTTGAACAGTGTAGGTACAATGATTGTATATTTCTCAAATTTGACTTTTTTTTTTTTCAAATTTATTGAGAAATGTTTGACGAATTGGTGTGAAATTTCACTACATTTCTAAAAAAAAGTTATAAGTCAAATTTGAAAATTATACATTCATTATCAAACTGTTACCTAATATTTCATATCTACATTGGTCTAATACACATATGAGCAACCCCTGGTCCGCTGGCCAGATGTAGCCCAACACAGCTTTTGATACGGCCCGTGGAACATATCATAACCCTGTATAAAATGAATAAAAACCATTCAAAATCCCAATTATACGACCCGTGACTTCGCCCAATTAAAAATTTTTAATTTTCCCGTTCATTTATTAATTTTTTATTTAGCTATTTAACTAAACATGCAGAAACTATGACAATATACTGGAATTCGATACTTCTGTTTTAAATTAATATAAATAAATAAACGAGAATGTACATTAATTAAATTTTAAGTAGTACATGAATTAAGATACACCAATTTTTGGATGTACAATTCTTAAGCCAAACTTGTTGAGCAAAAAAATTTCATATAAAAATCATTAACTTTACAAAGATCATAGTCAGATAAAAATCTATCAGCGCACATCATTCAATACTCTGTAAACTCATAATAGCCCTGATAATAGAATACATAATGTATATATATGAATATGTGTATACATTACTTACACGCGTATATGGAATGCAACTGTTACAATGTCTTAACAATATATTTCTTTTTAAGAACCTGTCCATCTTTAAAAAAGAAAAAACTTCACACAAAACCTTGGAAACACCGCAAAACTATCTGCAAGACCTTTTAAAGTATCAACACACGGGTGCATCTATATTATCTGACTATGAGAAAGATATCAGTACAACACAGAATGTATTAGTCAGTGATGCCCCTTACGGGCTAGTGCATAAAATGAAAAAATCGCTGATGGTGCGCAAAAAAAAAAAAAAAAAAAAAAAATTACAGCACGTCCCGTGTAGTTAAAATCGCACAAAATTTTGAAAAAAAAAAAGAGAGACAGAGAGAAATTCTTTTTTCCATAACGCGTCCTTTCTCTAATGCAAGAAATATAATGTCTGAAGAAAGGTTTGAAAAAATTAAGAATAATTTCAGTTCAGGGACCTGAACTCTCAGTCACAGCCTATTATTTAAAGAGCTACTGATATTTTTAATTCAACTAAAATATGCAGAGGACACTTGTCAAAGCAATAAAAATGTTTTTTCTTCCAGTACTCTCAAAGAGTATTTGATTGCATATAGATTAGGTACTTTTCTCCATGAAATTTGAGTCCTGTAGCATATAACAGTTGTAGATACAAAAATCTCTTCCAAAATAATAAATAAATAACAAAATGAAGTTGGTAAATATAGATATATATCAACTGTAAAGTACTATAACACCTTTGTAAAATATTAAAATAACTGAATTTTAAAAACTGTAAAATACTTTATACATACCTTTAACAACAAAACAATTTCGATGCAAAAATTTAAATCCTTGTTGTTGATTAACCACTGTCATTAACCAACGAGATTTCACAATTGAAGTAGTGTTAGTTTAATAACTACTTCTAAATCTGAAATCTCATTAGTCATTACAATCTTGCAAATATAAGCACGGCTCATGTTTTTTTTTTTTTTTTTTTTTTCAAAATTAACTTATTAGGAGAAAACAATTGTGTCCAATTTTACCTTCTCGAATGTTGCACAGCTATGAGCAAATGAAACTATATTATTAAGCTGTCTAGCATTGTTTAGTAATCCAAAAACGCATCCATTAATAAGCACTGTGCAATTATTATATATTTATTACCATAGCTGCATAGTAAGTTGTTTGTTTACATACTTTGAAGATCGTTAGGCTTATGGAAAATCGAACTATAATCAATGCATCAATAATATTAGTTATCGTGATTCAAATGACTTCAAACCTATGCAACGAATAAAATTCACAGAAATACAGCTGAAAAAATAAATATTCGTTTTAGATTTCAACTATCAATCTCTTTATAAAAGTGTATCATCACATCATAACAAGCAATGGCGGAAACGGAGAGTAATCTATCGCTTCCCGGTTTCCTGAATGTGTTCTCTGCGCATGCGCAATCATCGTTGTGAAGCCAGGCTATTCAACACAACATTAAGCCATCGGATGGTCAACGGTTGTTTACCTACGGTTGCCCAACACAACATTCAACCAACCGATGGCGATTCGTTGTTTATCTACGGTTGTCCAACACAACATTCAGCCATCCGATGGCCAACGGTTGTTTACCCACCTTTAGCCATCACAACTTTTAGCCAACAGAATACCGACATTTCCATTTGGAAATCCAACGTTTGCCCGAACCCAGACAGCACATAAGCTTAAATCAAGCTTGACATTTACTTGAATTTGACGTATTAATGCAAGCTTGACAGCTCAACTCATTTTAAGCTGGCAGCAAGCTTGCAGGAGTCAAGTTGAATTGTCAAGTTTAAATACAGCTTGATTTAAGCTTGAAAATTGATACTCGCGTGATTTTTCCTCTTTAAAGGAGCGTTGATAGCGCCATCTGTGAAAGAGAATGGACTTTAATTGTCTAGCGTCCTAATATTTACTGAAAGTTCGTAAAAGATGTGTTTTATTTTATTACCAGTGCCATATTACCGGCAGGGCAAACGGGGCAACTGCCCAGGGCCTACAGATTTTAGAGCCCAAAAATCTTACACCTTACACTTTTGTAGTTTTAAAATAAAATTACAAAGGACAAAAAAAAAAAAATTCAGAAGTTAAATAATTTTTTTTAATTATAAAGTATGAACAATGAAAATAATTTAAATTTACATTTGTATAAATTAATTTAAACTTATTTTTAATTCTTCGAAATGCTCTATATCGATATAGCATACCAATATGTAGGAAAATAACTAACCACATTTGTAAAGAGAATTTTTAGCGTTAAAAAATAGCAAAATTTTTCAATTATTTGTTATTTGAAGAAATATTTACAAAAAGGACTAAAGTGTTTGTATTCCATATACATGTTAGCAACTGTGATATAGCATTTCGAAGTAACGTTTAACTATCTGTTTCTTTGATTTCAGATTACTTAACACAAAATTTGTGTTAAGTAAGCAAACCCATTCTATATTTCCAAATATGGAAATTCTTCAAAATAAAATACAATTACACTACGAAATTGATTTCAAAATCAGTCGTTTGCTCGATTTTGGCCAGCAGTATTGCGGTACTGAAAGTTTTAAAACGTGTGCTGCTCTTAAGTTTATATTATGTTTATTTCCCTATTAGTAGAGTCTCTAAATCATACATAACATTATTTTAATTTTGATGCATCCCATGGAAAAATAAAAGAAACAAATAACACATCGCCTACTTATCAATCTGGCGAGAAAACAGCGTGATAAGTCACTTCCAACTTTAGTCATAGCTGCACAAGGCTTAGTGGCTGAATCGATAGCGTGCTAGGGGGGACGGAATTTTGGTTCGAAAGTTGTGTCAGGCCGCCATATTGGATCGTACGCCTATGTCATAAAATTTATGTTTTCTAATTGTTCAAGATCAATAAAAATGGTTGGATATTGTGCAGTGAATTTTTCAAATCGCACGGAAACGGGTTATCGTCTTTTTAGATTCCCTGCAAATCATGACAGAAGGAAAAAATGGATTATAAATTGCAGAAGGGAGAGTTGTAATCCAACTGCGAATTCAAGATTATGTGAAGTAAGTCTGAAATTTTTAAAATGTAGTTTTAGTTTTGCAGTTATGTGTATAAATCTGTGATCTAACTGTTTATTTTCCTTTAAATTATTATATTCATACATATTATACGCTATTTTTTCTCGTGTTGTTACTGTTAGGGTTGCCGTAATTATTACCTTTTAAAAGCATTTAATATTTACATTAATTTGACTACCGATATCATAAAACTAAATTAGTACTTACATTAAAACAATAATACAACAATATTCATTGTCTATTACTAAAGATTATTTAGATTTTGTCTTTTATAAGAACGTAAACATTCATGATCAAACTGTCGCCAACCGGCATTTGTTTTGATTTTGAAACATTGTTTTTTCTCTACTCTACTCGTTACTCTAAGTAAATACGACATTGTTATTGATATATTATCCTGCTACTAAAAAAATACAAGCATGTGTTAGCTTTTAATCTACATCAAAATGAAATTAATACGCGATAGTTGTAATTTGTAATAAAATTGGTTTAACTTATCACTTGAATTATTCTTCTTAAAAATTAAACTCATCGAATGACATTATAAAATGACGTTGTATTTTAATTATAGTAAAAGTTAAATTCAACATATAATTGGTAGTGTTTCTTTAGGGATACTTTAACAAAACTAGAAATGATGCATAGAATGTTGTTGTGCTTTGTACCTTCAAAAGTATATATATATATATACATACATTTCCAGTTTCACACAAAATGATTTGATACTTTTTCCCAATAACTGAATTGGCTTTGCTCTTCTGAAAAATAAAAGCAAATTCTATTTTATATGGCGGTTCCTTGAATTCTATTTTTGCTTACTTTAGTGTTTCAAATATCTACCTCCTCTAATTGTTAATTTATGTATTAAAAACAGTGTGTTTAAATCAGTTTACATGTTTAAAGAAAATTGTGTCAGTATTGCTCGTTTAAAGGAAAACTGGATACCTTTCCTATTTAATAACACTAGTGTTATTTGACAAGTGTATACTTTTTAAAAAAATTATTATTGTCTCATAATTTATTTAAGTGACTTTGGGCCAAGGCCCCTAGACTCTGTACGGTTGTTTTTCATATGAGGGGTTCGACCCCTAATAAGGCTTATTCGTCAAACAGGCATGATTTCCACTGACAAAAGCCTAAGATTTGATCAAATGCTACTGAGAAACACATTGCTTGTTTCTTGCATGTTTCTTAGAACATAAAAATTTAAATGTTACACTATTTTTAATTGTGTAAAACCTATAAAACACCTTGCATAGTTGCCATCCAAGGCGATTTTGCATAATTTGGCGACTTACGTATACATTTAGTTCATAACAATTTCTAAGAAAACAGTACATCATATGTTTTCTTTGATAAAATGTATGGAACAGGTAGAATATCTTGCTATCAATGACGATTTATTATTATTTGGCAATTTACACATGCTCATAACCAATAATTATTGCTCATGTAAGGTTGCCGTGAAAACAATTATCCATACATTCATATACATAATACTTTGCAGATTGGCTTATTTAGGACCGCAAAATGTATCATCTCATTGGGCTGGCAAATATCCAAGCTGTACGAAAACTGGTATAATGGCACAGTTAACGCCGCTAAATATTTCTACAGGTGTCAAATACACAGGCTGTTCTAACTGGCATTGCTATGATCTGCATTTGAATTATTTTTTATTTTGAAAATGCTGGGTGTTAGCATTTTGGAACGCTCACAATATTTAGATTCACCTTGCTTGGGGAGGCAGCCGTGGTCCTTCCCGATACCAAAATTGTGCTTTTTAAATTAGTCATTCTGTATTAGATAAAGGAATAATCGGTAATTTTAAACCCTGTTATCTGAGAGAACTTGCTACTATTTGAAAATTGTGAATATTAAGTAACAAACTTTGACGTATTTATTTCACATATATTTTTTTTATTATTATTATTTGGCACAAAATTGGTGTAATTCTTCTTTATGTTTGTCAAATTCACAGTATTGTGCATACTTGGAATTCCTTTGTTGCAAAGACATAAATGATTTTATGCTAGAGCAAATTGCTAAACCTGGCAACCATTATGCTTATTTTTTCAGTATTTTATTAATATCTTCTAAAATAATTCAAATTTTAAAATTTAAGTCAGCTTATCGACTTCCCTGGAATTTTCCGAATCCGTGGACACCTTTGTCAAAACACAAATCCCCACAGTTTTGGTAGAGATAGCATGACTTTTTACAGTGGCAGCGGTGGCAGTTACTATTTTTTAGAATAGAGAGAGAAGATGTGCAAATAATTTAACTCAGTGATAAATGCTATTTTCAAAATGAAAAAGTCCAAAATTTGGACTTTTCAAAATGAAAAAGTCCAAAAATTATCATAAATCAAGAACCGTGTTTCTCTAGCCTTCAAAAACCATTCCTTAACAACCTTCTAAAAGTGATGTAATATAACACTGCCCCCGTAATTTAGTAACACAGGGAAAATATTTTGTTTGTACTGATATATCACTATGATCATGATTTTCAAAATTACAATTTTTTTTCCTTTTCTTTATATCTTTCTTTCTTTCTACCTGCATAACCCTCTCGAGCAATTTTTTTTTATCATCCATGTAGAATTTGCTGACCACATCCATAAAGTAACTGACAAGATAAAATGACTTTAAATACCTATACTTGTAAAGTAATTTTTAAAAATGTCAGACATTAAAGGATTTTGAAGCATTAAATGTCATTTATATAGTATAAGACTATTAGTTTGCTACCTCTAATTATAAAGTTCTCTCAAAAAATGCACTACAAAGATATTTTTTAATATTTTCAGATTTGTTATGTCGAGTGCAGCTAAACTTAACTATCATGTAAAAATTTTTAATGGTTGTTTGGTTAGTGGTGTCCTGACATTCACGAGGGTTATATATTATGTCGTGTAATCCTGAAATAGATGGGAAAATTTTAAAAATAACTTTTATTCCAGAAGAGTTCAAGCTCTATAAAAAAGTTTACAATTTCGAAGTACAGAACTAAAAAATATATATTTCAATGGACAGGCTACACTTTCTAAGGCATTTAAATAAAATGTCATAAATCCATTATATATTGAATACATTCTTCAGATTTATTGTGCTAGTTATTATTGTTTTAGATTTTAATCTTTTTATGACTTTAGTTTGAAATTTGACATAAAATAATATTTTGAATAATCTGTTACAGGTTCATTTTGAAAATTCATAGTTTGAAGCCCAGAGGCAAGGCAACTGGAGAAAGTTGAAACAAACTGCAGTTCCAATATTACAATAATCCAAATCCTCCTCCAACCTTAGAAGGCAGAAGAATTAAAGGTGTAGGAACTCCTAAAAGCGGATCAATACTCCACCCCAGAATTAAAAACATTGATGTAAGTGTATTTATTATGTATCTTTTTTTTTACCACATTATGATATTTGCTTTTTTTATTTAAAAAAACGACACATGAAAATTATGACAACCACTAACATTCAGTCAACAAGCAGACAAGATACATAGCCAAGTTAGTAGTACTAAAATATCACTAAAACATTCTCATTTTTAAAAATGTTTCAAAAATACAGTTTAAAAGCTTTAGTTCAAAACACATAAAATTTTATAATTAAAACTTAAAAATGAAGTATATTTTGGCCAAGAGCAGGGGTCGAAATTTGTGGTTGCCCGCTTGCCCGGGGCAATCAGATTTTTAAACGGGCAAGTAAAAAAAAAATTTAGCTGTCCCTCAGGCAAAAAAAAAATTAATAAATAAATAAATCTCTTGATAAAATGTTCATTTTTTAGAGATCTTTTAAACTAACTAAATTTTCTGTTTACTTTTAATAAGCGATAAAAAAAGTGATTTTTGATGAAATTCAACATAGCCTAAACGCATGCTCAGACAATGTCCAAAAGCTTCGGAAATGCCATTTCTATGTGTAAATATATTCTGGTTACTCAATGGTTGACGAGAGTATGTGCAATGTGCATGCTCAGACAGTATCAAAAAGCATCTTAAAAGAATCTGTTTGTAGCTAGACATGTCTTTTAAAATATATAGATATTTATCAATTTATTTTGCATAGTAACGGCCATAATTTAAATAAATAAATAAATAAATATATATATATATATATATATATATATATATATACATAGCAAAAATTTACGGGCAACAAACTTTACTTGGGGGCAATCAAAATAATTGCAGTGATTGCTCAAGGGGCAATCAAAAAAATCACAATATTCTACCCTTGGCCAAGAGTCACAATAAGCATAAAATATTTGGCACAAATTTATTGTTTTGAAAGTTAATGCTGTTCCGATGAAATGTAAATCCGTGTTTTATAAACGTTTTTTCCTTTGTTGATTGGGGGGAATCAGTAATTTATATTAATATCAAGGCTTTGCAGAATAATGTGTTGGTTCTTCGAAGGTTTAATGGTTCTTCGAAGAATATTTAGTCTAAAAAACAAAACCTTTGCATAATTCTTTCTATAAAAAGCAGATCCTTCACAAATCAGTGTTTATTTTCAAAGTTATTCTTCTTGGGTCTTGGAACGCATCCCTCATGTAAGTCAAGAATCTACTGTATTTTAAAATTCCATTAATATATCCTTTAAAATGTTTTATTAGTTCAATAATTGATGGTAGTTTTATAATATTTCTTAATCTAGTGTTGAGTTATCTGGAAATTTCATGCTGCTTTCAAAGGAAAGCGGATTGAAATGAAAAATTTTCACAAATTTGACTGCAGTACCATCCTTTGTAATAATATGTTATTTGTTTTCAATCATTCTGATGTACCAAGACCTGTCCTTAAGCAACCTAAAAAAATCTGATGTGTCCAACACATGACTTCCTTGCACGTCCATTAGATCAAAAATATTTTCGGCGCACTTCCTCTAAATTTATTTGTTTGAAAGAGATAAAATATCAATAATAGTAAGGTTTAGCGATTTCTAGCCAAATATTTCGATATCGCCAAGCTGAGTTCAATTTGAAAGATTTCCTTCTGACACTTTATTTGGCGATATTTCACCAAAAGCCGACAAACTTGAGATAGTTTGCGAGAATTTGGGGATAGCCAAAGTAGTCATTGACCACAGACTTTCAATGAATTGAATGCATCCATCCACCTTAATGTATTTAAAGTCATTTGGCTCACCCTGGAAATAAATTCCCAGTCGATTGCTGTCAAAAAAGATATTGAAAACCGTTAGATATTATAATATAGTTCTAAATACAAAAGTTCAAAATTCTACGGGTTAAAGTTTTAGAGTTATACAAAATACGAAATAATTTTTGGCGCCAAATTTGGCGATATTTCGGCGAAACTCGTCAATGTCGACGACATTTGGCGAGATTTTAAGCATGGACCAACAAAGACAGATTATCGCCAAATTTGGCGATATTTCGCCAAAACTCGCCAAGAACGATGACAAATGGCGATACTTTGGGCATGGACCAAATGACTGACTATCGCCAAATTTGACGACCTTTCGGCAAAACTCGCTAAGGTCGAGGACAGACGGCAAGATTTTGGGCATGTACCAAACAATGACTGTCTACAATTGTATTATATTGAAGATGTCCATAGACATTAAAGTACTGAAATTCTTATCGGTGGTCCTGTAAATAAACTCTCCAGTAGATTTTAACCAAAAATCGAGATGCACAACTAGATGTTACAACAATCTTATATATGAAATTTCATAATAGTTTTTGAGATTTGAGATTTAAATATGCACACACGTACACAAAAAAGTCGCCAAGCTTGGCGACTTTTGGCATAGTTCTTGAGGGAGGCACGTGACCGCGGTCGGACCATTACCTCACTTATGTGGTAGGACGGTATTGTGCTTGAAATGGATGAATCCCCTAAAATTGCCATTGACCGTAATGTATTGGAAATCTTTTGAGTGTTCCTGTAGCAGAACTGTAAATGATAAAGACACTTTTTTTAATGGAGAAATTCATTTTCTAACTCTTTACAGCATATATCACTTCTGAGTCGTTTGAAATAGCCCAGTACCTCTAAAAAACGCTTTGATGAATTTCGGCCCATTGAGCGTAATGTATTTCGAATCTTTTGGGCGGTTCTGTACATAAACTATCCATTCGATTGCGACCAAAAGGGGAGGTGCACAACTAGATCATAGAACAATCCTAAATATCAAATCTCAACATTCTACGACCAATAGTTTTTGAGATATGCGAGTTACATACATACGTACGTACGTACAGATGGCATGGAAAAACTGACCACAATAGACTCGCCGCTGGTCAAAATGAGTTGCAGACGCGTTAATATGATCGTGCATGCTAGCCTGCGATGAGATGCATCGAAAAAAATTCTTAAAATTAAATTTAGAGGTAGTCAAAATCGGTTTTTTTTGTCGAAATTTGGCCCCCAAAATTTTTCGGGATCACATTACTTCCTTATACTACGTACAAGGAAGTAAAAAATGGCATACTTTTTGTACAACACATAACCCAATAATTTATTTAATTTTTACAAAATAAAAATTTTCTGAGTGATAAACCTTGATATTCTCCAAAATTTAATTCTGTATTATTTTAAATGTTATTATAATTCTTCTTTTTTTTTTTTTTTTTTTTAGGTTGATGAAAATGCTCCTGAATTGGATCAACAAACACTAATAAATGAAAATGAAATTTTGAGAAAAAAGGTGAAAGAGTTAGAGGAGAAATTAAATGCAGCAGATGCACGATTTCTGGCATTAGAGAGCAAAGTAAAAACATCCAGTCTTTGTGTAATTCTTCTGATTTGACCTCCAAGCTGCCCGCTGCAAGAGCACATTCATCTTTTGAAATTTTTCAACTGCATCTCTTGTATCATTCTTTTCATGAATGAATCATGGACATTGATGTTCACTCTTCATAATACATGGAGTCATCGACTCTGCAGTCTGCATCCATACTATGGTTTTAAATACAAAAAATGTTTTAAAAAGTCTTCTGGACCACTTCATGACATTCAAGTTACTCTTTCTTGTCTATAACATCATGAAACTGCCTTATGCATAAAGAAAAGCATCCAGTCTTGATGAAATTCTTCTGATTTGACCTAGAATCTGCCCGCTGCAAGAGCACATTCATTTTTTGAAATTTTTCAATGCCATCTCGTGTATCAATTTTTTATTGAATGAATCATGGACATTGATGTACACTCTTCATAATACACCAAGTCATTGACTCTGCTGTCTGCGCATTTCCGGATATTTTTTTCCTAACTTGTGCTTATTTCTTTAAAATTGAAATTGATATTAAAAAGAAATGTATTAGGTTTTAAATTGAAATGATATTCTATGCTTGGGCTTTTTCAATATGAATCTAAGTGGTTGCATCGGCACCATGATCCAACAGCGAAAAATCTTGCTTCGAGAAAACTTTTACTTCAGATTTTCTGAATAAAGCCAAAAAAAAACTACTGCTGCTTCTTTGAAGTCAGCACAGTCAAAATGAGAGTTTTTTCAAGTCAGTTAAGTGATCATAATTAATAAATTGTTAGTCACCAGAAATCTAGAAAATGGTGTATTAATTGATTTATTTGCCTTTTATTCCACAACTTCATTTCTTTTATTGTTCTTAACTTTATTTAATAAAACTTCAAATCAGTAGTTAATTATATTTAACCTTTTCGGTGGAATATTAGAAATTAAAAATGCTATAAGGGTAAGTGCGTATCCAGTATCTGGCTGATTTTTTAATATCCGAAATACTGTCGTATATCCGATCTACCAGATATCCTACTGCTCTGCTGGATATCCGGCTGTATACTACTAAGGTTTATTCAAATTAATTTTCGATTGATGACAGTAATATGGTTGAAATATTTGTGTAACACATACATAAGTATTTATTTTCTTTTTAATTATGTTATGTTATTAGTTAAATAATTGTGATATAAAATACATTAAAAATAATACTCGTGCATTCATGATGAAAGGTGAATTATGTGCACATAAAATTGATGCTTCTTAAAGTCATCTTGGTAGTCATTTAAAAGTTGTACAACTTGGATTTTGTATCTTGGATTTTTTAAATAAAGATTTTGATTGCATTCGTCAATTAGCCTCTTTCTTGTCTATTTCCTCCCCCCACACCTTGATTTCTTTTTTTCATTTTATGTGGATGAATAATGTGAAAAATGATGTTTATTTGCTCATTGATCTCTGTTGTAGTATAAAGATTATTTATTTATTTTTGCTATATTACAAGTTTTTCAGGTAAATATTGTCTTATCTTGGCTACAAATTTCAGATATTCAAAAGTAGAAAAATCATATTGGCAATTTATTTCTATCTATACAATTTTAAACCACAATTTTAAAATCTTTCCACAGTTTATTATAGAAGAAATGTAAAGATTTCTCATATTCTCCTCCTACTGCAAACAAAAATTGAGGATGTAAACTGAATTGCCAAAATTTTTAAGGATCATATGGAATGAAAATAAAATTAGCTACAAAATATTTACCCTGCTTGTGCTAGCATTCACTTTTTCAGAATGCTAAAATTTTTATATTTTTGCTGTCTGAACAAATGTTATTCAATTTTCCTAGCCTTTAAATCCAAATTCTACAAATTTTCACTTTTTACACATTAATTTCTAAGAAAAGTTGTCATTCTTCATTTCGAGAATTTGACTATTCCTGCAGGCATCGGCAAAAATTAGAGAATGTAATGAAAACAGTCTGGACATATATAAATTAAAAATAGTTGAATGTTATACAGTAGAGAGCCAGAAATCCGCACAGCTTGGGACCAAGGCTTGTGCGGATTTTAGGATTTTGTGGATTTCAGGCCCATAAAAGATAAATAATTACATTTCTGATTTTAAAAATGTAGAATACAATGAAATAAAAACACTGTCAAAAGTATTTCATTTATATTTTCAAACTAAATAAAAAAGCATAGGAGAAAAAAGAAAAAAATTACATGATGACTAGAAAAGCAAATTGTTTCAAAATTTCCTTTTGTAATTTTGGAAACATGTTCTATGGTTATTTGTTTTAAAATATTATTATTTTTTCTATTTTCAGCTTCTTTCTTTTATTTATATATTTTTGCAAATTGTATATTATCAATAAGTCTAGTTTTGTTGAAGAAATATGTTGTACTAAAAACTTAAGGTATACTTATCCTAACTTTTATGAAATGGATTTTATTATTATTGTTACTCAAGTTTTCATCATCATCAGAAGCATATTTATCTGGATTCAAGACACTTTTGAACAATTTCATCACTGGCGAATGACTGCAAATTTCATTATTTATATCAGAGAAGTTGTGCGGATTTTTGACCCACAACTGTAATAAGTTCTTGATTTTGTTATCTATTAAAGCTGAAAACCAAATTTTATGTACTAAGTATTTAAAAATGACAGAATAATAATCTCTACACATTAACAAATTTCTTCGTTGATTGAAATATTGCAACAGCTGAGGTATAATAATGTGAAATTTGGGACGAGTTTTTTTAGCAAAAGAATTATTTGACCTATAAATTATATACGGTTAAATAATGTTATTCATCATAACAAAATAACACTAGAAAGCTTTTCATTTTTAAATTTTCATTAAATTAAATTTTAAAACAACTACAACTGAAAAAAATAATTGTATAGTTCAACAAAGTTTTCTCTGGTAGTAAATACTGCATATTTTCAACCATTTTAAATGTTTAAGAAGTTAAATCTTATTGAAACACCAATTATAAACACCTTTGAAAAAAAATTACTATAAATTATCTATAACCCTTAATCGAATATACCCCTTATGTTTATTACTTTTATGATTATTCAGTACTATTAATTTATTCTTGTATAATTAAAAAAGACAAAAAACGGGTGCTGATTAAAGTTTAGTAACTATTATACAAATTTATTTTATGTATAGAAATTTAATAATCAGTCCAAAATTCTTATATAAATTATATATATAAATGCAACTATTAAAAAAATTCTTAAAGTTTTAGTAAGTCGATAAGGTAAATATTTTCAAAAAAGAAAAGCGTAAAACACAAAACTGAGCGCGCAAACTGATAAAGAAAGATTGCGAGCTCGTAAAGAAAACGACGCCAACAACGCGATAACGCGCCAAGCAAAACAACCTCCCGTTTCAGCAGTTCGACCCAATATGGCGATTCGGTCGGCCTTTTGACAATATAGGGGAATGGCCGGATCAAATTACTATGTGACAGTGCAGCAAATTTTAGAGGCAGAAAAAAAAACTGAGAATCAAAAGTATTTTAAAACTCCATTCCGAAATTCATGGAGAAATAAAAATTTAAGATTTTATTTTTGTTCACACACAGGATCAAGATTCAAATGACGTCGATGTATCATTTTTCGATCCTCTTTTGGAAACTCAGAATATAGAAAACTTGTCAGAAAATGATGTTAAAGTATTAATATACATTGGTGGTTATTGTGTTAAAAAATTAGGTTTATCATGTGAAATGTGCTTAAATTTTTTGTGTTAGATACACCGGTTGATTTGGAAATTGATGATGAATATAATTACCTGAAAGAATTAAATAGGGGTGGGCTAAAATTTCTCGACTACAACTGTTATAGATATCTTAAAATTGTCTTTTCTGTGCTTCAAGAAAATTGTCTCCGGGGAATATGAAAAAGAATTCAATACGTGTAAAAATCAATTTTCGGTATTTGTAAAACTCTATCTCAGGAGTATAAATAAGTGAAATTTTAACAAACAGATGAGTGTTATGAATACAAAACTCTATTATTTCCTTCTGTGCGCAAAATTATTCAGATTTTTGCAAATATATGTTTGAGTAATTATTCAAAACAATGTAACGAAATTATTCAACGTACAAAAAAGGAAAAAAAATTATAATGATGAAAAAAATGAAAGAAAGGTTAAAAAATTTATTTAAATCAGCATTGTTTGTATTATTATTATTATTGCTTTGTGAGGGGAGGGGTAATAAATCAGTATAAAATATTAAAATACCTATTTCCATAGATCTACAACAAAAGTATCTAAGATTCCTGCACAAATTACAAATTTTATTCCCATGATTTACTTGAGAAACATTTGTATACAGCTAAAAAATAATGTCGTAAAATAAATCGATATGAAATTTTCAAAATATGTATTATTATGTTTGAAATGTAACTTTTACTTGTAATTTTCTAACTTTGTGTTTTTCTAAATAAAAAAATTTGACTCTGAACTTGTGTCATTTCTTATTTATATGAATCTAGTATTTTGAATTATAATCATGTGTTAAATTGTAAAAAGGTAAAGGTCATTAAGTACATATGTCATATTTTATCTATTATTAATTTAGCTACCTATCTTTTAATAATAAAAATCTACTTACAATTTACAAGTAAAAGTGCTATATATATTTCATTAAATGTTCGTACTAATTTTAAGCTCTTTAAATAAAAATCTAGTTACAATTTACAAGTAAAAGTGCTATATATATTTTATTAAATGTTCGTACTATTTTTAAGCTCTTTAAATAAATTTGTTTTTTAATTTAAATTTTTGTCCAGATCAAGAGAGAATGGATTAACTGCTTGATTATTTAAAGGAATTCTTTTCTTTCATCAACTGCTGAATTCTAATTAGATTTATTACATTATTGTAAGTCGATTTTTTCAATGAAGTAACTCTGTAAATTGAAACATTATGTGTAATCATTTATTAAATTAAAACAGCAAATATTAATAATTTAATCTCAAACATTGACTAATGCAAGTAATAATTTTTAAGAGTTCTCTCATTTTATTAAATATTTTTCCCTTTAAATAATAAATATGGTAAGTAATGTGTAAGAACTGTGACTTGCCTTTCTCTATGAATATACAGTACTTCCAGATCACTCTCTCCTTTCCCCTAGCGGTGAAAACGCTGTCCTGGCCTGTACTATTCAAGATGGCCTTGGCTCTGCTCCCTCCTGCATACAGTAGCTGAAAGATCCGGTCTGGCACAGGAGAACGAAGAAGTAAATACCGTCTCTGCAGCAAGGTAGGCCGCATGCTTTTGTTTCCTTTCTCTGAGTATTGCGCGTTGGTTTATGCAGGGATTACTAGCCAGACAAGCGCTACACGTGGCAAATAAGTAGTATTATTTTCATATCGGGCGATATTCTAAAAAAAAAAAAAAGTATACAGACGCCCAAATTTTATTTAACTTGTATATTTCTGTTTTCATCTCTTATACCGATACATATATATTTACTTTGGGCTAATAAATATCGTTATAATATGCCGAACGATCCCATGAGTACGACCGCGGACGCGGATACGCGGGCGATGACGTTTAAACTCCCGATGTTTTGGGAAAAAACGCCTGACCTATGGTTTGCTAGCATAGAAGCCCAGTTTAATATAGGGAAAATCACAGACGAAAATGTGAAATACTACGCAATCATTTCTGCCTTACAGGCCGACACCTTGAGCCACGTCAGTGACATAGTCTTAAAAGTGCCAGAGGATCAGCCTTACTTAACGCTTAAAAACCGCCTAATTTCGGAATTCTCCGACTCAAAAACGCTTAAAGAAATTAATTTCAGAACTTACGTTAGGGGAGGATAAGCCATCACATTTGTTACGCAAAATGCGGCAGTTAGGCGGGACACGTTTACAAGACGAGCTGTTGAAAACGCTATGGTTGCAGCGACTCCCCGCACAAACACAGGCCATTCTTTCAGTCTCGGACGACCAGTTAGACAAATTAGCCCTTATGGCCGATAAAATCATTGAGGTTAATGGTTCAGCAACAAATAGCTGTTATGCCGTTCCGAACACTGAACCATTATCAGAGGTAGCACAATTAAAACTACAGGTCGCCGAGTTAACGGAACAAATTCAGCGGATGGGACGACCACGTGATAGGGGTCAGATAACGTCAGTATCTAGGAGTGGACATCGGTCACAATCTCGAAGGCGCGATGGGAAGTGTTGGTACCATGCCAAGTTTGGTAGGCGGGCACAGAAATGCACTCAGCCCTGTACCTTCCAACAGACGGAAAACTAGTTCGCAAATCGCATTGTGTGTCCGAATGCGATTTTGCAAAGGAGGCAAACCGCCTTTTCATCAAGGACCGCAAAACACATACTACATACTTAATTGATAGTGGAAGCGATGTTTGCGTTCTGCCATTTAAACCTGGCCCGCACAACAAATTATTGTCTGATGTCAAACTTTTTTCCGCTAACGGAACCGAGATTCAGACATACGGCAGCAAATTGATTGATGTAGATCTTAACCTCAGAAGATCTTTTCAATGGCCTTTTATACTTGCCAATGTGAGTAAACCAATTATTGGGGCGGATTTCTTGCAATATTACGGATTATTGATAGACCTTAAAAATCAATGCTTACGCGACCCCCTAACGTCCCTTACTACAGTAGGGCAACGCGTCCAAGAGAACTACCACCGAGTTACAGTGATCGCTAGTAATTTCAAATATCGACAAATTTTGGATAAATTCCCCGACATCGTTAAGCTTTATCCATCTACGGGAAAAGTTGTACACAACACAGTGCATCGTATTGAAACGAAAGGCCAACCAGTTTATGCTAAACCACGTAGGCTACACCCCGAAAAACTGGAGATTGCGCGAAAAGAATTTCAATACATGCTAGATCATGGCATTTGTAGGCCCAGTAAGTCAAATTGGTCAAACACTTCACACCTCGTACCCAACCAAAACAGTACAGATTTTCGACCGACAGGTGATTATCGGGCACTCAACCGTATAACTGTCCCCGATCGCTACTCATTACCGCATTTACTGGATTTTTCAAATCAGTTGTATGGAAAGCGCATTTTCTCAAAAGTCGACCTAATACGGGCCTACAATCAAATACCGGTGCATCCGGAAGATATACCCAAAACTGCGATCACGACGCCATTCGGGCTCTTCGAATTTTTAAATCTTCCATTCGGGTTATCCAACGCGGCACAAACCTTCCAAAGGTTTATCAACGAAGTCCTCCAAGGATTAGACTTTGTATTTGCATATCTTGACGACATTTTAGTCGCTAGCACTTCTGCAGACGAACATTTAGTTCACTTAGAAATGCTTTTCGACCGTCTAGCCAGCTATGGCATACGGATAAACACAGCTAAGCGCATCCTAGGGGTTACCGAACTACCATTCTTAGGATACATGATTACTGCAGATGGCATTCAGCCCATGAAGGAAAAAGTTCTTCCCATTATTCAGTTCAAACAACCAAAGACTGTAAATGAGCTTAGGCGTTTCTTAGGATTGTTAAACTACTATCGTAGGACTCTACCGCATGCCGCCCAGATCCAAGCCCCTCTCACTGAATTACTTAAAGGGAAAGGAAAAAAAAGCAAGAATGCAGAAATTACATGGAACGAAACATGTTCCACAGCCTTCGAGGAGTGCAAGCAGCGAATAGCACAAGCGGCATTATTAGCTCACCCTAACCCGCAGGCAAAGTTAGTCTTATATACTGATGCCAGCGACACTGCAATTGGAGCTTCCCTAAATCAGTTAGTTACTAATGATCAGAGTGACACTCATACCCAGCCACTAGCCTTTTTTTCAGCTAAACTTAGCTCTTCCCAAAGAAAGTGGTCTGCATTTGACCGGGAACTCTATGCAATATATGCCGCTATCAAATACTTTCGCCATATGTTAGAGGGACGGGTATTCACAATTTTTACCGATCATAAACCCCTGACATACGCATTTCACCAAAAATTGGACAAATGTTCGCCTAGACAAATACGCCACCTTGATTTCATTGGACAATATACTACAGACATTCGTTTTGTGAAGGGTGAAGAAAATACACCAGCAGACGTTTTGTCACGCATCGAGTCAATTAAAATTCCAGGTGTAATAGACTACAATGAGGTGGCAAAGCAACAAGCAAATGATAGCGAGTTACAGGAGTTGTTAAGAGATTCTTCCTTGCAATTTAAGTCCATACACATGCCAGGTTTCACTACACCAATACTTTGCGACATGTCTACTAACCGCATACGTCCGTACCTCCCACAAGTGTTCCGACGAACGGCCTTCGAGATGGTACACAACTTAGCACATTCAGGAGCGCGAGCCACTGCTAAACTCCTAGCCGATCGTTTTGTTTGGAAGGGAATCAGAAAAGATGGGCGAATGTGGGCTAGAGCTTGTATCCCCTGCCAAAAGCATTTTCGCCGATCCCAACCGCCCGGGCGAATATCGCGTCTGCGCATGCTCAGCGTGATCGAGAGACCGGAAACCGCACAGAGCTTTAAGGACGGTGCTGGCGCCATCTGTTCGGTGAAAATGTAGTTAGTTTATTATAGTGATAATCTATTATCTTCAATGAATATTTTACAACGCTCATTTTAATGTAACTTAATTTTAGTTACTGAAAATTAGTTTATTTTATAATAATCAAGTAAAAGTGACTGAAGATGACACATATTGAAATGTAAATTTTATTACCAGATCTTCAATTTTGCTTTAGCTGATGAAAAATAAAAGCATTAAAATGTTAAATTATAAATTTAATTTACATATGAAACGTAAATTAAGGCTTTTTAATGTAAATTTCTGAATTTTTTATTAAAGGTATTTTTTATTAAAAAAAACAATACTTCACATTAGTATTATTAAACAGATTTAAAGTTTTTGCTTCTTAGTTTTAAGAAATTATTTAAATCAAATGAATTTTAATAACTTGATAACTTTATGAAATGCTCAATTTCTAATAATTTAGTCTTGATTTTTATTTGTGCATTTTGCATTTTAAGTTAATATTGCATAATCCACAGCTTTTCTATTTCAAATTTGGTGTAAACTTACCATAGGTATAGAGTTATATGGGCCCGTGGGGATCGAGCCCCCTCAATAAATTGTGAATAGGGGCTGAGCCCACCTAATAATTTACCACTAAATACAGAAAACTAATTTATACTAACATTAAAAAAAAAGTATTTCACGCCATTTACAAACGTTTAAAAGAAACCTTTACTTGTACTTTTAAAATTTTTCTTCTTTTGATTTCAATCATTATTTAGTATTCATTGTGACGCAACGTAACACACAATGTTACTAATAGCTGCCCTCGCCAGGCTCTGGTTCATTAAAATCAGATTACGCAATGTAAAGTATGTAATGAAGAAACGTTCAGATGTGTCTAAAATGCACTATCTCATCGAAAATGCTTTTTTTTTTTTTTTTCCTATTGGATATTTTACTTTGCTTCTATTTTTAACTTATAACATGGTAGAAAGATACTAACATGGATACTCACCTTACATAGGTGTAGAATTCTATGGACCTATAGAGC
>JAWZYV010019354.1:0-25820 GCA_038373885.1 Cheiracanthium punctorium
AGCCTGTCTCTCTCGTCAGCCACCTAACAAATATAACTGACGCGATGTGGTTAACCATACTTGATACATTTAAAAAATTAATAAACATTTTATTCATAATCTCAAACCTGAAATCAAAATTTACAATACAATATAACGCCAAAGTTTCTGCGTTCAAAAGTATAGTTTCAATTTAATAAGCAATGCATCAAAAATCTTTACTAAGAACAAAGCATTTTGCACAAATATCTGAAATGGAATCCTTGAGAATATAATTGAAAAATAAAACGAGTGAAGGACCTGCCGGCCCTAAAATCTAAAACAAGCTTTTATATCTGAAGAAGTTTTGAAATGCTTTTAAAGTTTGAAGTCATTGTTATTCTGAACACTCCTCAGAGTTCGTCTTTATTATCACCTAGAGTTTTAGTATTCACTGAGCGCTCTATCTTTTGAAACTTGATAACTCCATTCAGGGCCACAAAAGTACACCTTTTCATTCCTTGCGCGGGAAAATGATGAATGAGGGAGAACAAAAATAACCCTGCAAGATGGAAGTAATTAATTATGAAATTAAACTAATTACCAAGTTTTTAAAAATGTAAGGGGATCGTGATGAGATATTTGGAGAAAGCTCAACGATAATAATAGTGAGGGATTCGGTAATGACAATGTGATATTTTTATTATAGGCAATGGCTTATGCAGGTAACGAAAAGACGTTTCTTGAATGTAACACTTTGCTTAACTATTCAAATCTTTTTAGGTCAAATGAGCTGTCTTTATTAATTAGCCACTCTCAAAAAGTTTTACATTGCTTTAGGGTAACACTAGACTTTAGGTAACCAAACGTACTCCTTTAGGGAATTTGTACTTGTGTTTCGTGTATACACTATACTCCTTTTGTACTCAAAAATGTACACTCTTTTTATGCCTTTGTACTACTAAAAATATAAAAAGTTTAATGGTTATTTAATATAATTCTTTAATCGTTCTAGTCATGGGTACCTTCTGATTGAAACCTAATGTATATCTATGATCAAGGTAGGGATCTCAGTAAAAAATATGACAGTGCTGAAGAGAAGATATTTTTGCTGAAATTATAGGAAGAGCTAAAGACAAGAAAAACACTCTTGCAACATGCCGAGCTAAATTATGGTACGCCTAGTTTTAACTATTTTTTAGGCGTCAGTTCCCCCTGTTGTAATAAAGATAAACTGTCAAGAACACAGGAAAAGTCCTCGTAGATTTCTATTCAGTAATATGCATGCACTAATATTATATTCAAAATAATAGCTGAATAACCTGTATTTTTGTTTCCACATTCTTCTTTTATTAGTAAATTTTACTATTTTTATAGGCTAAAAAATTGTTTGTGGAGCTACACTTTTTTTCTATACTACTTATAGGGGGTGAGATTACTGTACTTATCCACAAAGATTAATTTGGAAATTTCAATGAAACTCAAATACATTTTTGATTGTGTGTAATACTTTCGTTAAAAAAAATCACTGGTCACTTTATTTTATGTACATTTTTTTAATATCAATCACGCTTTAAAAAGTACCCCCGAAAATTTTCTGTATCCCCTTCTGGTTATACATATACATCAGGCGGTCAATTCTCCCCGAATCGGTTGAAAAGCCAAGCCGTTAATTCTTTCCCGCCTTGAGGAGGAGCCTTAGGGAGTAGCATTATATGATTCTTATAACTTGCTGAACGAGGTCGGAGCAGCTCAGAAAGTCCTTAGAGCAGTCGGTAACCAACAACCGTGTCGGAAAATCTGAAAGCTAAACAGTGACTAGCTACGAGCAATTGAGGAAGAATAGACCTCCAGGATAGCCGAAAATTAGCTTTTGAGATGCCAAGCATTTAAGGCACAGTCGTTAAAGACTCCGGAATACAGTTAACCACTTTCAGTAAACATCACACATCTTAGGTGCCTTTTTTTTTCATAATTGTAATCATCATCTTGTGCTCTTCTATTAAAAATTTTCCCGAAAACTCTGCTTTAAAAAATGGTTAGTTACATTCCGGGGTGGTTGACCGCTATGATTTAAAACTATTTTAAAAATTCAAAATAAAGTTGCACGCATTTGTATAGCATTAGATAGATTAGAGATAATAGCACCTAATGATGCGAGACATACCATCTTTATATTGCCTGGAATATATTTTTATGGGAAATTGCCATAGGTGCCAAGTATTACGGAATATAATTAACCACTTTTTGTGAACGGTAATTTTCTGTTTAAAATTTAGCAAAATTTCAAAGTTCAAGGCTTAGCCTGGTAACTATTTTGTAAAATTATTCAAAAAAATTACTGTTTACAAAACGTGGTTAATTATATTCCGTAATCTTGGCACCTATGGAAATTGCATGTGTTGCATACCTTTCGTGAATAAAACTGAATTTCAATGAACACAACTTTTTCAAAACATATTTTATTTGGTTAGTAGTAGCGTCATATTTTTTTCTGTTTAGACTTCCTATTCGAAAGTCATATTTTTGTTTCAATTTTATCACTAGGAGAGAAGAAAACATTTAACACTAAACGTATCATCAATCATAGTTCTTAAGGAAACACACTTGAATAAAAAGTAGGATACTTTTGCAAAAAAGGAAAAAAAAATCTAACTAGTCTTTCTTTTGAATTTATAGACTACTCAAGTATACAACTAAAGGTGACGAAACGTGTACTGTGATACAAATTTCCAGCTAAAGTAATTTGTTTATCTCCCTTCCCTCAAGATAAAAGGATTTGGTAAAATAGAGTGTGGATGCTTTTCTCCAATAAAGGACTGACAGATTTATTTATTTATTTATTTTTAATGCGATTGTGTGCTATGCATTTGCTCAAAAAATATAGTTATAGAAAACATGTTTATTTCATAGCGTAGTTTATAATAAATTGTATGATATGCTTCATTTTGAGGAAGGTTTTTCATTTAGGGAAATTTCTCGTTGTGCGTAGAATCGTGTCATTTCTAGAAGAAGTTGAATATAGGATGTTTGTAATTAAAGTGACCCTATTCAAATCCCTCTAGAACCCGTTGAGTCAAAAGGATTTTCACGAAACTTGCTTTATATGCTATATGGACCGTGGCGGAAAAATAGCGATAAAAAATAGTCCAAATTTTGACCGCCAGGAGGGAGGGAGGGCTGTGGTGCCTTCAGTAAGACAAAAATATGAAGATGTGAAGTACTCCATATGCGGCAAGCAGTGCAGCTAAACTATTGCTGCCGCTCTGAAAAATAAGTTTTACGAATACAGCTCGATCTTTCCCCAGCAAGGACACGATTAATGATAACATACTGATTTTGTGGCTCTCATTGCAAGTCTTTCATTGGTTTGACTAATTTGCATAAGTAACTTTTGAAAAGCGCCATCTGGTGATCAAAATTTGAATTATTTTTTTACAGCAAAAATCGTTTCCCCATGGTCCATCGAATGTATATACCAAATTTCATCAAAATCTGATAGGCAGAACGGGTTCTAGAGCGTCTGAACAGGGTCACTAATTATAACAGCCCTGTATGTATTTTATATACAATACAACTTTCGTTTATATATTCATTTAATTTTTACTTCACTCTACATTATTTCATTATTTATTTACTTATTTTATTTCTGAATGAGAACACTATTTTTTAAATCTTTTCACATGATCGAAATTTATATACCAGTATTTCTTTACACCAATAAAAATATTGCAGTAGGCGATAGAAAGATATTCCATTTTTTTCTTTTTGTATTCAATTTACATACTTTTTGTATTCAATAGTTATATTTTTAAGAGACTAAAAAAATATATATCGAATGGAGAGGGTTACTTCATTATTGGCCGGTTTTGTGGCCGTCCCTTACCAGGTATAAAAGCTTTGAGAACACACCAACTATGCATAATCGAACATGCTCAAACGCTTACGTGGAAAGGATATGTAGGACAAAAAATAGATAATTGAAAAAAGTGATGTATTGCGGAATATAATTAACCACGTTTTGTAAACCGAAGATTTATGTAGAATGTTTCAAAACACCAACCATATTACGTCTGTGACTCAAAAATTTTGCTATATTTTAAGCAGAAAATTATCATTCACAAAAAGTGGTTAATTATATTCCGTAATAAGTGGCACCTATGCACTTGCTCCTCCAAGAAACTCACAAAATACTTGATCACATTTAAGATTATTATACATAGGTGCCAAGTATTACGGAATATAATTAACCACTTTTTGTGAACCTTAATTTTGTGTGTAAAATATCGCAAAATTTCTGAGTAGAAGACGTGGCCTGGTAACTAGTTTTGAAAATTATTCAAAAAATTTACTGTTTACAAAAAGTGGTTAATTATATTCCGTAATACTTGGCATCTATGATTATATCATGTAAAAACACTTGAAAGTAATACGATAATGAATGTTTTATCCGATTTTTTATTATTTATTATATCGATTATTCTATTTAGAAAAGATACAATCCTCTTATTGAGGATTTTTTAAAACAAAATATTTTATATTATTTTTACGAGGGCAGATGTACAAGCATGCGTGCATTACTTTTAAAACACGAGCGAAATGGCCTTTACAAGTGCTCCAAGCGGTATATGTGACAGTGGCATAGCTAGAGGAGGGCTGACGGGGCAAGTGCCCCTGGCGCTGAACGAGATGGGGACTCCAAAATGGGACTTGTAAATCAAACCTGTGAATGTGATGTATTTTTAAATTTACTTTGAGTTTTATCCAGTATTGTTTACATGGTATCACATGTCCAGCTGCAAAATTCACTGTTTATTTTACAACTTACTTTTAAACTACTTGATTCCCAAAATTGCCGCGAAATTGAGTCAAAATTTACAGAATCGTTTAACTGAAAATATGGAGAATCACTTATCGCCTTTTGGTAAGATGGTATCTTCCGGTGTGTTCCGGGGAGCGGGGAGAATGCTGCAACAGTTGTCATATGATACAATTCTTGGCGTTGTCAATGCTTCGGCTCTTGAGTAGTCCGTCTATTCGACCTTAGACAATTCCATTCTTGAAGAAGGACAGCAGGTCAAAGATTAATACTTAGAAAGCTCACTCCGTAAAACAGAAGACCAAAATACAGCCGTTACAGACAGCTGTCGTAAAGCCCGAGGACAATGCTGAAAATGGAGAATTTCATATAGATTTATAAAAGTAAGAATACACTGTGTTTATCAATTCGTTATGAAGATAATTTATTCATAACTTTGACATCGTAATCACTCATTTGAAAATAGGGGGAGGGCGCCGAAAATATGCTTTTCCCCGGGTGACAAATATCGTAGCTACGCCCCTGTATATGGAAGTAATAGTCGTCCTCACCATACGCATGTGCAGTTTGAACGCGTTCCGTCCATACAGTGTATTTTGAATAACGGAAGTATAATTGCGCTAGATGTGCCTATCCTCAGTTCGATTTCTTATGAATAAAAATATTAAATAAATGAAGTTAACACAAGTTAAAAATATGTAACCTAGGATTGGTCAAGGTCGCTCTGTCGGTGTAGTGGTTAAAGAACCATTCTATCATGCCTTGGGATCTGTTTCAAATCCCGGCTTGAGCATGGGTGTTATCTTATCCGTCCCTTCATAGAAGGTAACACTGACCGCTCATTGAGTGCTCCCATAATAAAATGGCCAGTAATTTTCAAATTCAGTAATTTCCTGTCCTTTGGAAAAAAGAATTGGTAAAGACCTTCCAAATGTGGAATAATTTTACGGTATGTATTTTTAGAGGGGGGAAAGCTGTGTTTAAGCGCACAGTTTAAAGTACATCTTGGAGGTTCTAAAAATTTTATAGAAACAATTACTTTTTATGTATGTAAACTTGTCAAGTTATTTGTTTGCATATGGGAAAGTGCGTGTGTGGGGGGGGGGGTTAGGAACTCGAAATGTATACCCATGAACATTAACATTCATGAAAAACTGAGTTGTAGGTATGAATACCTTTACACATCGTCAGTTTCACTATGTATTTAACCCCCACCCCACCCCTCAAAAAGAAAGAAGAAAAAAAAAACTTTATTTTGAGGGGCATTTTTTTCGGACACCAATTTACTTGGAGAAATTGATTTGTCTAGGGTTAGCTCAAATTTGCCCATAATAAATCAAGAAAAGTTCGTTAAAGGTGTGTATTATTTTATTATCGCACAAAACCTAGATATTAGTGCACCCAAAGGAAGGAAGGGTTGAGGGGGGGAAAGTTTTATTTTATTTTTGAAAGTTAATAATTGTTCAGCTTTTCGCACATAATGGGAATTTATATATTCTGTCACACACAAAAAAAAAGAAAAAGAAAATGAAGTAAGTGACAGAAAAATATTCAATTTCTCACTTAATTATCTTGCGCATTCAATAATTGTGCTTTTGAGAGATTGCAAAAGAAAAATCTAATGGAATGAGCTAGATTATTGCAGGATTTTATTGTCTGGCTTTACCAAATCTAAATGCAATAAGAACACACCAACTATGCATCGTAGAGCATGCACAAAGAGTCTGACAGAAAGGACAACACACGAGCATGGTCGGAGATCAAGCATGCCGCAACGCGTTGCTGATACCAACACCTCCTGGATAAAGAAAGCCTAACAACTCCTACGTCACCAAGCTTTGACGTTATCGTTTGGCATACATTTAACAGTTTTATTTTCACAAAATAAAAGAATACAAAGTTTCTGGTGAATTTACTCATGAATAACAATATTTTAATAATTTGAGATAAAAAATATAGTTTTATGAAAAATGACAGTTTTTAACAATGACTAATTAGATAATCTGATAAGAAAATAGACCGGAATGAATAATTTTGTATGAGAAAGGTATTTTAAATTTAATTTTTTATTTAAGATATTTTCTAATATTTGTAGCATTCACCAGAAATTTTAAATAGTTTTACTTTTTGAAAATAAAACTTTGATGACGTCATCATTTGAAGGCCTAGTGATGACGTCAAAGTTTCAGTTGTTAGGCTTTCTATATGTAGGAGGTGTAGGTTATTGCGGTTTTTAGAGATGTTGTGTGTGTGGCAATGTTGTTTTCTTGGCTTGACATCGCCGTAGCATCGCAGTTTCGGTATAACCGGTTTACGACGTCGACATCACTTAGGCAAAGAATCAATACAACTGGAAGCACCGGTGCATAAACAATCAGTGAATTATGGAACAAACCCTATATTTTAAAATACATCTACACAGCTGAAAGCAATTAAAGGATATGGACATATCCTTTAATACACCAGTAGGAATACACCAGAAATTTTAAATAATTTTACATTGTGAAAGTAAAACTGTGATGACGTCTTTACTTGAAGGCCTGATGATGACGTCAAAGTTTCAGTTGTTAGGCTTTCTATGTGTAGGAGGTGTTGCTGATACGCGGAAGTTCGCCGCGGATATGTATTGTAGGATTTTATTGTCGTGCGTTATCAAGCCCAAATGCAGTAAGAGCACATCAACTATGCATCGTAGAGTATGTTCGAACAGTCTTACAGAAAGGACAACACACGAGGGTGGTCGAGAGCTTAAGCATACCGCAACGCGTTGCTAATACACGGAAATATGCAGCGAAGTATCACTTAATCTCAAGGCATAGCATTCGCGCTTAGCCTTCTCCGTGAACTTTGCATATATACACTGCTGGCCACCCAAATTGCAACACCAAGAAAAACAAGAGATATATCAACAAAATTTATTGTGTAGATAACATGTTGACCAAGTAACAAATGATTAAATTTACAGCATTCTATGAAGCGTGGTTCCTGCCAAAATCAGTACCCAGAGTAGCCGCCGTTGTTGGAGATCACAGCTGCCACACGCCTCGGCATTGATTCAAAGAGACTTTGAATGTGTTCTTGGGGTACAGCAGACCAAGCAGCTTCCACACGTTGCCAAAGTTGATCTGGTGTGACAGCTGGGGATGAACTCTGGGTCAGTCGTTGAGCAACCATGGACCACGTTTTCTATCGGCGAAAGATCCGGAGAGCGCGCCGGCCAGGGAAGCAATTCAATCTGGTGATTGACGAAGAACCCTTGGACAATGCGTGCCACGTGTGGCCGTGCATTATCCTGCTGAAATATGGCTGTTGGCAAGCCCTGAAGGTAAGAAAGGACAACTGGCTCCAACACCTCGGAGATGTAGCGCTGGCTGGTTAAAGTACCGGCAATGCGTACTAGAGGAGTGCGAGAGAGATATCCGATACCGCCCCATACCATAATACCCGGTGCAGGACCAGTGTGACGGTGCATAATGCAGCTGTTCAGCATCCTCTCTCCACGGTGTCTCCAGACTCGAATCCGACCGTCGTGGTGTTGCATACAGAAGCGTGACTCGTCAGTAAAGAGAATTTCATTCCATTCTGTCGTCCACATCCTTCTTTCATCGCACCATTGGCGGCGGAGACGTCTGTGGTTCCGCGTCAGAGGTAGACAAAGCAACGGACGTCTTGCGGACAGACCATTCTGCTGTAAACGACGTCGAATGGTACGCGCAGACACTGGATGATGCGTTACAGACTGAATCTGCTGTGATATGGTTCGTGATGTGACTGAGCGGTCCGTCACTGCCATGCGTACAATCTGCCTGTCATCACGTGACGTGGTGCACTGAGGTCGATGCGGTCGATCACGTCTGTCCGTCGTACCCTCCTGCACCCAACGATCACATATCCGCATCACAGTTGTTTGGTTTCGTCCAATACGACGACCGATTTCCCTGAAAGATAACCCACAATCTCGGTATGCCACTATCCTTCCTCTGTCAAACTCGGATACTTGATCAAAAGATGATCGTTGTTTCCTACGAGGCATAATTTATCGTTTTTTTGAAAAAAAAGCAAGAAAAACACAATTGCTGTACTTGAAACCGTCGAAATCTCCAAGCCTTAAATAGCGCTTTGAGGTGGCGCCACAGGCGCGCTTGATGTGCGTCTGCGCTGAAATTCTAATCATTTGCATATCTCACCTCAGCTAATGCATGTTGTAAATTTCATATTATTTGCATGCTTCCTTCAGGGTGTTGCATTTACGATGGCCAGCAGTGTATTTAGTTCTCGTGCAGCGCAATCGAGTTTTTATGTTTTTAAATATATCCGCGTATTATTTTTATTCTGGTGGTTTTATTTTTACTTATTTCCTTTTATTTAACTTGCAGGCGTATGAAATAAACGCTTTTGAAATTGTAAAGAACATCCTCGAAAACCCCACCTTTTCAACTTGCAATATAAAAAAAAGTTCTAAGACAGCTTAAAGCACTCTTTAATTTTGGCGTATCACATCGTGTACTCCCGTAAAACTCCGAACGGAGAGGAATTCATCAATTTCTGTGGCGTAACACAACATAATGGGAACGGATATTTGTTTACAGAAGAGAGATTTTTCTCGGGAAGGTATGAAAAAAACTTCACAAAAGTTTCTCAGCATTTTAACGATAATTAACATGGAAACGGAGAGTGCTGAATAGTTCCTCATCTTACAACCCACATTAAAAATGCTTTTTTCTCTATTCAATTTACAAGTGACAAAAAGTCAGAGGAATATAGATGAACCGGAAACGTCGCTATCTCGGATTAAGATGGCCGCACCCTCTAAGTCACATGACTCTTAGTTGGCAACAGGGTGTGACCAAAATGTCAGCATCGCAGCCTTTCTCGTAAGCCACGACCGCAAAGTAAGGTAATTTTTATTTTACATTAAGTTCAAAATAAAGAAAATTTAAAGAGTTTTTCATTACAAAAATGTTGTTCATAGACAGTGGATTCATATTGGTAATACTTTAAGGAGAGAATTTAATAGATAACTGCTTTTATCTTTCAAAAAGTATATGCGTAGAAATGGGGGAACATTGTAGCTTACCCCTTTCTTCAAATATTTTTTTCCTTTTGCAGGTATTCCTCTGTTTTAAATTTTATTTTAAGAATATGTTGGACATATCTTTTCTTATATATGATAAAGTGGGATATGGGAAGAAAACATTTTGGCCCTTACCCACATGAGTGCCAAATTTAGGAAAAGCTTCCCTTATGTAGCAGCTATATTACAAGCATCAACACATGCATGCCAAATTTTGTTTCGGCAATGCGAAATATCGACGTAAAAAAATAGTGGCTGATCTAGAGGGTTTGAAGCTTTCCTCGCCACCAACACCCGAAAACAATTGCTGCAGGGTGATTCTACGGTAATTCATACTTCATTTTTTTTTTTTATCGCATTTTTAAACTGGCTTAATAATAAAAAATGCATTTATTTTCTTTCAACAAATTTCATGCTGATTACTAATTGTTTTCCTTTTTTAAATGAATCAGTACCAAGTTACCGAGCCATGCTCAGAATCTAAAGGCTCCTTAAGTGTAAAATAATGAGTACGTAAATGTCTTGGCACGTATCAATAATCTTCATGGTTGCCAAAGATTTACATCGCTGTCGGATCACTCATACATTATCAGGTAAGCTTTGGTCGGCATTCAATGTTACAATGGCATATAATTTGTTTTGAAGAGGGATGCTAAATGTTCGATGGTCGGTGCCATCAGAGTTGAGCAAAAAGTAGTTTAACGTAAGGTGCCTCCTTTCCTTCTGTAGCAGATCAGCGAGGGTATCAGCGAAGATCTTGGGCGATGCATTCACTAACAGCGTATTCATTACTTCAGAAATATATCTGTCCATATTGAGGACGTTCAAATTCAGCATCAAGAATTTGAGTTGGTTGAACTGTCAAATGAATGAGTTTATAAAAAAAAATCACCAAGTCTGTTATACACTGTTCGCAACGTAGCAGTACACACCAAAATCGTTAATAGTTTCAGTCGTCATATACTGTTAACAAAGCCATTGTAAAGAATACTTTCAAATTTCGAATTCTTTTATGAAATTCTTTGAAATGTGGGTGACATCGAAGAAACAACCACACCTATTCATTAGGAAATTCGGAATGTCCTACATCAATCTTACAGTCCCCAAAATGGTTTCGGTTAATTTTTGTATTTACTCTTCAGAAAAGTGCAAAGCTCCACGGTGAATGCAATCCATGTTAAAAAGTTTTAACTATGGTAGTAAGTATCCACATTTGTGGCAGCTTTGTAGATACTTAGACTGTTTACCCGAAGTATTTGTCGACGTCTAGCTGTTCTATGTCGTTCTCCTTCCAAATACTAATCATCTGTTTCATCTGCTTGTGTTTGAACTGCACGTTCACACATTTAGGCCAAAGTGCTGCTCCCGGTGATCATATGTTTCCACAGCTCGTTTATGAGCTACACTTTCATGCATTTACGTCTTTATAATACATCTAGGATGATAATTCTTTACGATTGAAATTGTAAATTTCTCTATGGTGCTTCAATTCAAACATAAAATACTTATTTTTTTCTAATTCAAAGAAAATACATCTTACATAAACAAATTTTACAAACGTAAATTCAATCTTTTAGCTACACTAGCTGAAGTACCCGTCCTCGACGGGTTAGTGAATGCAAATTTCCCAAAAGCAAGAACTTTCATCAGCATTGTAGAAGTACACAGAATGAATGTAGTATGTTGCCAAAGTAAAGAAAGCGAAGTTATAATTTTTATGTATTGTTAAAATATTACAGGTTAGAGAGTAACTAAGTAATACCATTTGATTCGCTTTAGTCGTAATTATGGGATGCGCGAATGAATATTTACACATACTGAAATGATTTTCGCAAAATCTCAAAATTTAATCAACATTTTGAAAAATTGGAAGCCTAGAATTTAAGTTAAGTGACAACCTATCATGTCACCCAAATTCGTTTCATTCCCTGCAGTCTTTATTTCGTGATGCTGGAACAATTTTCAGCATTTTAAAACGATTTTCGAAAAAATCTCAAAATGTAATCAAAATATTTTTAAAATTCAACGCCTATAAATTAAGATTAGCAACTACCTATCATATCACTAAATTTCGTATCATTCGTATTAGTCGTTATTACGTGAAGTTTGAAGAAATCATCATTGAACGTATTTTGAGAGAATTTTCACAAAATCTCAAAATCTAATAAAAATGTTTAAAAAATTGGACTCCTATAGTTTATGTTGTCATGTGACCAAATTTCATATCATTCGCTTTAGTCATTATTACTTAATGCGGGAACAAAGATTCACTCAGTTTTAAACGATTTTCGCAAAATCTCGAAATCTGATCAATTTTTTTTAATTAGATGCTTATAGTTTAAGGTGAGTGACCACCTATCATTTCACCAAATATCATTTTTTCACCTTTGCAGTTATTACGTGATGTGCGAACACAAATTTACGTAGTTTGAAATGATTTTCGCAAAATCTCAAAATCTAGTTAAGATTTATTTTTAATTCGACGCCTATGTTTTACGTTGAGTGAGCACCTATCATGACACCCAATTTCATATCATTCGCTTCAGTCGTTTTTACGTGATGCTCGAACACATATTTACGCAGTTTGAAAGGATTTCGCAAAATCTCAAAATCCAATCAAGATTTTTAAAAAATTCGACGCGTATGTTTTAAGTTGAGTGACTACCTATCATGACACCCAATTTTATATCATTCGCTTCAGTCGTTTTTACGTGATGCTTGAACACAAATTTACGCATTTTGAAAGGATTTTCGCAAAATCTCAAAATCCAATCAAGATTTTTTGAAAATTCGACGCCTATGTTTTAAGTTGAGTGACCACCTATCATGACACCAAATTTCATATCATTCGCTTCAGTCGTTTTTACGTGATGCTTAAACAAAAAAAGCGTCACGGACAGAATGACAGAATGACAGACAGACAAACTTTTTTTTGAGGGTCGCATCGGATTCCCGGGTGCTTGAAACGGATAGAAATCGCAAAATTTTTGAATTCCAAGAAATGTACAGACAAAAGTCTAATTTTATTTATATAGATAAACTAGCTGAAGTACCCGTCCTCGACGGGTTAGTGAATGCAAATTTCCAAAAAGCAAGAACTTTCGTCAGCATTGTAGGAGTACGCAGAATGGATGTAGTATGTTGCCAAAGTAAAGAAAGCGAAGTTATGATTTTTATGTATTGTTAAAATATTACAGGTTAGAGAGTAACTAAGTAATATCATTTCATTTGCTTTAGTCGTAATTATGTGATGCGCGAACGAATATTTACGCATATTGAAATAATTTTCGCAAAATCTCAAAATTTAATCAACATTTTTGAAAAATTGGAAGCCTAGAATTTAAGTTGAGTGACAACAAATCATGTCACCCAAATTCGTTTCATTCCCTGCAGTCTTTATTTCGTAATGCTGGAACAAATTTTCAGCATTTTGAAACGATTTTATTATAAATTAAGATTAGCAACAACCTATCATATCACTAAATTTCGTATCATTCGTATTAGTCGTTATTAAGTGATGTTTGAAGAAATATAAACGTATTTTGAGAGAATTTTCACAAAATCTCAAAATCTAATGAAAATGTTTAAAAAATTGGACTCCTATAGTTTTCGTTGAGCAACCATCTATCGTGTGACAAAATTTCATATCATTCACTTTAGTTGTTATTACGTAATGCGGGAACAAAGATTCACTCAATTTTAAACGATTTTCACAAAATCTCGAAATCTGATCGTTTTTTTTTTAATTAGATGCTTATAGTTTAAGGTGAGTGACCACCTATCATGTCACCAAATATCATTTTTTCACCTTTGCAGTTATTACGTGATGTGCGAACACAAATTTACGCAGTTTGAAATGATTTTCGCAAAATTTCAAAATCCAATCAAGATTATTTAAAAATTCGACGCCTATGTTTTAAGTTGAGTGATCACCCATTATGACACCTAATTTCATATCATTCGCTTCAGTCGTTTTTACGTGATGCTTGAACACAAATTTAGGCAGTTTGAAAGGATTTTCGCAAAATCTCAAAATCCAATCAAGATTTTTTAAAAATTCGACGCCTATGTTTTAAGTTGAGTGACCACCTATCATGACACCCAATTTCATATCATTTGCTTCAGTCGTTTTTGCGTGATGCTTGAACACAAATTTACGCAGTTTGAAATGATTTTCGCAAAATCTGAAAATCTAATCAAGATTTTTTTAAAAATTCGACGCCTATGTTTTAAGTTGAGTGACCACCTATCATGACACCAAATTTCATATCATTCGCTTCAGTCGTTTTTACGTGATGCTTAAACAAAAAAAGCTTCACGGACAGAATGACAGAATGACAGAATGACAGACAGACAAACTTTTTTTTGAGGGTCGCATCGGATTCCCGGGTGCTTGAAACGGATAGAAATCGCAAAATTTTTGAATTCCAAGAAATGTACAGACAAAAGTCTAATTTTATTTATATAGATATAGATGCCATAAAAGTATAATCTTACATAAATATGCTTTAAAAATAATTTTCTTTCATAAACTCAGGCTTAAAAAAAGAAAAAGTGTAATGCAATTTAAATTATTAGTACAAAAAAAAAACTTCGAAATCATGAAATCAAAAACAGAATAGATCAAAAATATTCTTTTATAATAACCCTAACAACTACTTAAACGTTGACAATAATAGAACAAACGAATGAACTGAAGAAAATGGACTTCTAACCTCGAATAAATCAAAAATACATCGTTCCTATATACTTACGCTGATCCCTGTCACAATTCCAGTTCTACAACTCAAAATAAAACTTTTACCATCATTAATCCAAACAGATTAAAAAGGTATTGTCTGATAACTTAAAATTTACACCGTTCGTTGGTGCGATCGGCCTGAAAATTGTTAACATAATTATGTTTTAAAAAAATCTGATAATCCACACGTTCCCTGATGTTTAAGCGTTTTTTTTGTATTTTCAGCTCTATTTCATTTAAGAAAATAAAAAAGCTAATCATTTGAGTGTCAGAAATATCTATTGCAAGTGACATTGACGTTACATTGAAGTCACGGTTATCAGGCTCTGTAGGAAAAATTACGATTACAATTCGATTAAGATAGCTTTTTTAAATTACTACCCAGTTTAACTTTTTTTTCAAAAATAAAATGGTTTTCTATGCATTAAGCATGGATATAGGAGAGGATGTTGATACCAAACGAAATGTTTCGAATACGAAATGTTATACAATTCGAATTCCGATATATAATAAAAATTGAATATGAAGTTATTTTATTTTAAGTGGGTGAATATTAAATATTCTGAGTGTAAACATTCTATCGCCCGCTGTAACTGTCTCCACAAAGGGCTTTATCCTTTAGTTTTATGATAGTACACGACACAAAACAACACAGTCTAATCCACGTCTAAATAAGAATTGAAAATTTATTAGAAACAAATCTTAGTAACCAGATTTCAGCCTCCCAATTTACTGCTTCCACATATGGGCAACTTCCAGCCTGCGGGCCGGATGGGGCCCGCCATTAGAGGTGAGACGGGCTCAGCCCGAGCCCGAAAGCCCGAGCCCGAGCCCGGGCCCGACTCGGGCTCGGGCTTTGTAATTCACGATTGCGTTCGGGCTCGGGCGGGCTCGAGCTCGTGAAAAATTTCTCCTTTTTTGAACATACTACTTGAAACAGATTTTAAAAAGTGATTGATGGGATAAATAGACATACTTATTTAAAAAAAATAGCGGCATGGGGGACTAGAAGGTGTGTGAAGCTCCAAAATTTATTGTATCCTATTAATGAAGTAGTTAAATTTATTTGTGTTTAGCTGAAATTTCGGGCTCGGGCGGGCTCGGGCTCCAACTTTAATAATATTGCTCGGGCTCGGTCGGGCTCGGATTAAAAGTCCTCGGGCTCGGGCGGGCTCGGGCTTCAAAAAATGAGCCCGAACTCATCTCTACCCGCCATGGCTTTTGGCCCAGCCCGCAGAACAAGTGAAAACCCTGTATAAATCCTATATAAAACATTCAAACTTCCATATACATCCGAATTATACGGCCCTCGATTTCGCTAACATCCTGAAGTCAGGCCCAGGAGTTCGCTAATATAGTAAACTTCTGCCCGTAATTTTTCACAGGTTGTCCATACGATGATAAAATAAATGAGTTGAAATCATCAACTGCAGTGAATGGAAACTAAACTGATGGCTGATCACCTGCAAAATTAATTTGAATTTCGGCTGCGAGCCCAATTTAGGAATCGATTGTATCATTATAATTTTTTCATCAGAGTTTCAAAGATCGTTTCATTATAAACGGTTGTTCCTTAAAAAAAGAAAAAAAAATCGTCAGAGTAACTATATTTAAATATTTATCGTTAACTTTGCGGAATAAGGCAGTTAAAGTAGAATTCAACCTAGTGCCGTTATTTAAAAAAAAAAAAAAAAAAAAGCGGCATTTTCATGTTACATCACAGGATCTTTTTTCTTTCTGTGAAAGACTGAAAAGGGTGTCATTTTTGTTTAAATTATTCGGCTAAGCTGAAACTTTTATGCACTTTGAAATTTGCATCATATGGATCAATAAAATACATGAAAAATCTTTATTGTTTTAGTATAATAAATTCAGGCAATTTTTCACATAAGATTTACGAATAGTTTTGTATTAATAACTATGAATTAAGAATAATTAAATTATTTACGTATATTCCATCAAGATGCTTGCGGGGATGGCAACGAAGATTCTTTTCTCTTTTTCTTTCGCTGGTTGCCAGGACGATGTTTTGAAATAAAAATAACTTTTTAATTCTAAACAAACTTATGTAGCTGAAAAGTGTAATATATCTAGTTACTAATGTATTTATTTGTCTGTGTACTGGATATCAAGTTCCATTTATTTTGTTTCTTTGCGAAATTAATTTTTAGTATTATATATCAATGACGTGGTTTTTTTAATCCGCCCCAAACTTATTTGAGCGTCCCTTTTAGGAAGATTGCATCAAGTGTGTTTTTCAAACGCTCAATAGATGGCGCTACCGTCCAAAAATTTTTAATTTTAAATTTTTAGCGTTTTAGAGTTTTTTCAATCACTTGACCTAGCTCAATCGTTTTAGGGGCCCAAAAATCCCCCAAATACGAAATCTAAAAAGAATCCTTAGAGTGGTTTTCGAGATCGCTCGGACATACACACACACAAACATTCCTCGTTTAATATAAGAGCGGATTAAAAATCTTATAATAAAATAATTTTTTGAAATATTAATTAAAACTGCTTGGTAACTCATGCTACAGAAAAGGAAAAGAAAAGAAAAAAGGCATTGACTTTTCTGCCCATACTTCAGAGTTGTATTTCTGCTAAAACTCTACTTCTTAAGTGTTATTATCTTTATGAGAGTTTGTATGTACCTTTCTTATAACTAAGTATCGTTTAGTTTTGTATATAAAATTGGTTATTGAATTAAGGTATACTAAGAGTATGGTAACTCATGCTACACAATTAGGTAACTCGTGCTACAACGTAGATGTCTGACTTCCTGATATCTGACTTTGAAGTGTTGCCATTATGATAAAAAGAAGCTTTTACGCAGAATAAACTTTTGCCAACACAGTTACAACAATTCGGAATAATTTCTCGCACATTTTATTAAAAAATAAAAATGCTTTTTTGATGGTCATGTACATGTTCATATGACATCGCCATTATATATTTAAACAATTTGCTCCATTGTACACTACGGTATAGTAAAGTGACCTGTTTTAGAAATTAGCTCCTTCCCAAGAAATTTACATTGCGTTAGCGCAACATTTTACCTTTTTACGCATTTTACTTTAGTCGGATGAGGTTTTCCGGACATACTCTTCCGGATGACGTTTTCTCGATTCTCCAGTTTCGTGGGATTAATCCTAATTAGGAGGAAATATACACACACACACAAGGTGGTTATAATTAAACTTCCCTTATGAACAGTGCTCTATAGCTAAAAGGAACCAAAATTGGTATACTGGCTATACATGATATGCGCTCAGAAATTTTGAAAAAAAATTAGTTCAAAAAATGTCCACTAGGTGGCTTTTTTCATGAAAAACAGCAAATTTAATGATGGAAATGGCTAATTCGAAATATACAAAAAAAATTGACATTTATTCAAAAGTTTTTGGGCATTTATTGAATAATTTGGGTAATATTTGAGCCGATTTCATCATGTAAAGTGCTATCTAGTGAGCAATTTTTTAACTAAACGTTCTGAAAAATTGCCTTTGAGCACATCTCGTGTACACTCCTTATGCCAATTTTGGTAGCAATCTGCTCACTATTTACAGCTGCAGAACGCTGTTTGTGGAAGTTCAACTATGAGTACTCTATATATATCTAAATATATATAAATATATACATAATATAAATGTATATATATAGTACATATTTTTGATAAATATGTACTATATAAATTTTTGAAAAAGAGCATAGTGAAAATGGGTGTATGCGTACACACAAACACACACACACACACACACACACACACTCATATATATATATATATATATACATATAGATATCAGGTTGTAACGAAAGTTTTCCACCAAAAAATGTACTTAAGAAAGTTAGAAAAATAACCTGATATCACTACCTTTAGTACAGGTATTAATCACAACCCAAATCTATGATTTTCTGCCAACGTTTTGGTAGTTTTTTAAATCCTTCGGCCCTGAGACATGGGGGAGGGCGAGACCTATAACGATGATATTTGATTGGATATTGTGTAATTATTAAATTGCGTTGTTATGATTAGAAATCCAGGTTCGATACACTTAGTTGCAATATAATAAAAAGACATTGAATACTTAAAACTACTTTATTTAAAAGAAACTATTGAAACATTAAGTTATTACAACGGTTGGTGGTGGTGGCTCAGCGAAATAAAAATACGCCCTATAATGACCGCGAAATTGAGATGGAATGAATTGAAAATTACGCCAGCTGAGAATTACACATTGGTTGAGATAAATAACGCCAATCCCAGAGCAACCCTAAAACTTAATCCAATAAAAATAAAGTGACGAAATCGCGAGCAAATAATTTTAAAGATGAGGCAGGGCAACAGAAAAAACTTACGCCAGCAGGATGCCAAACAAGGGAAGCAAAAATGTTCGTTGCGATTGCAAACGGACGTAATATAATCTATTTTTAGCACAACGACGCTACCAGGTCTGAAGAGACAAATAAACAATTAAGAATAATGCATACGGGTAAAACGAATATAAAGATTTAAAAGCGGAAAAGGCATAAAAATGAGAGCAGAAATGATTTAGAATACATGATTTTGTATAAATTTCATTAAAGAAAGCCAAATTAAATGATTATTAAAATTGACCAGAGGGCCAGAGGGTACCTAATTTAAGGCAATACCTAAATCAGTACACATGAATTGGTGACATTCTGTAGCTGACATTTTGCAACAGAACTGGAAGTAGAGTTATTTTACCTTGCTTAATTTTTCTAATTATGTATACAGTACGCATAAACAATATTTTGCTCATTTAAAATAATTCAGCGGTTATTTGTGTGCATACCTACCTAAATTTACGGGTAACAGTTATTTTGACATCTCATATTATAAGAAACGCTTCTTTTACCGACGTATATTTGTTGTTCTCTTGTGTAAGTGGTAATAGTCTAAGAGCTAGCGACCGCCAGACCTTCGTCATAGTATAAAAGCTGAAACTTTCTCTGCGCATACCCCCCAAAAAAGGTAGGAACAATCGGCCCCTATAAAGTTTGGATGATCGTGGCTTTGTCAGGTAACAGGTGGCAAAGGTGTATAAAATTGCCGAAAATTTCGTCATTTCATAAAGCTTCATATTTTATATGTTCTTCGCAGTACTAGAAATCATTTTATCCCTTGCCAGACACTTTTCCATCGTGGCAAACCCCCGCCAGACAATCTCAAAGTCATGGAAAACTGTTGTGTTCATAAACTCCCGCGACGAAGTACGTCAATCTGTCACAAAGTGAAAAGCACATTTTTTACTGCTACTTCTGCACTTTCTTACGCGCGAACTTTCTTGCAGCGCGCTCGTAATAGAATTACGTTTTTCAAGACTTTGAGATTGTCTGGGGAGGGGGGGGGGTTGCCACGATGGAAAAGTGTCTGGCAAGGGATAAAGTGATTTCTAGTACTGCGAAGAAGAACATATAAAAAAATTAAGCTTTATGAAATGACAAAGTTTTCGGCAATTTTGTTCACCTTTGCCACTTGTTACCTGCCAAAGCCACGGTCATCCAAACTTTATAGTGGCCGATTGTTCCTACCTCTGTTGGGGGGTATGCGCAGAGAAAGTTTCAGCTTTTACACTATGACGAAGGTCTGGCGGTCGCTGGCTTTTGCTCTATAAATACTCACCCAAATTTTGGCATTAAATTATTTTGAATGTGATTACATAATAGAAAAACACACTCGTCATGAATTTTGAATAACCTGACTGTCTTACTAAGTTTGTCTTTTCGGAGTAAAAAAAACTGAAGTTGGTAAAACTAAACTTGTACATATATATAAAAGCACTCAAATAAAAATGTATATTTTTATGAATAGATAATTAACAAGTTTTAGCTCTGAAACTTTCAAACAACCGTTTATGGGTTAAAATCAACAAAGTAATTTTGTTAAATGATTCATGAACATACCAGTAAACAAAAAAAAATTGTTAATTCAAACAAATAATTTGAATGACTTCAACCAAATAAACGATTTAAACAAATAGTTTGGTTAAGTTAACAAATCGTTTGTTTATTTTAACAAAAAGCGTTGGTTAAAATAACAAAATGTTTTGTTAAAATAACCAAGTAATTTTAACAACAAAATTTTGTTATTTTCACAAAAAATTCATTGGCACTATTTCAATCGTAAAATTTTCTTGATTCAACAAAACATTTTTTCAGTGCAAGAAACAGCGAATTTAGAATAGCATTCTTAAGCGTACAAAAGAGCATACAAAATAGAGCATACAAAAGTTCTATGTTTTTTAGTGCTTTAAAATTCCGGTATATTAAAAAAAGTAAATACTTATTATTTTAAATTATTTTAACGGGTATGTGTTATACCTCAAGATAACGTATTCTGAAGTTTCAGTAAGCTTTTTCGTGGCCAAAATAACGTCACATACACAAGTTTTCATATTGCTTTAGGAAATGTCCCTTTTTGTTATCCCCGTGGATTAGTATAAGGTAGAGGATCAAAAGATCCAAATTTTGATTTGTTCCTTTCCTCAACGGAAGTACATTTTTCCATTAAATGTCTTATTGGTTTTCGCATTCTGCTCAATTCCATTGCACCGACTTTCATCCTTTTCTTCTTTGGTCTTTTTTAGATTTATTTCTTAAGGTGGAGGTAATACCATCTAATAACACTGTAAGATACCGTTGAAAGAGAGGAAGACTTATTTGTTAGGAACTGATGTTTATAAAATAAGTTAAAAGTATTTATATTTTTTCTTTCTAACAGAGACTACTTTACTTACGAATACGTCTATATTCGATAGTGCGTAAAATTTGTCAATAAATTATTTCAATCTGATATTTAGAAGTTTTTGTTACAATGCTCTAAACATTTAAATTTTGATTACTTTAGCGTATGTTTTATTTACATCTAACGTAAATTATCTTTAGTGATATTAATTTGCAAAATTTCCTTTAATACGAAACGAGAAAATACACTTCGTTGAATCAACAAAAATTTTTTTAAATCATCAAAATTTTCCGGTTGAAATAGCGCAAACCAAATTGTTGTTAAAATAACAAAATAATTTTGTTAAGATTTTTTGGTTATTCCAACAAAACATTTTGTCAATTTAACCAAAATTTGGTTAAAATAGACAAATATTTTGCTTATTCAACAATATTTGATTAAAATAAACAAATATTTTGTTTATTCAACCAAACTCTTTGTTTAAATGGTTTAATTGGTTAAAACTAACCAAATTATTCGTTTGAATCCAAAATTTCTTCGTTAATTTGTGTGTTCATTGGATCATTTAACAAAATTACTTTGTTCAATTTGTTATGTTACCTGTTTTAACCCACTAAACAGTTGGTTAAAAATTTCAGAGGAAAGGCTAATTAATTTATTTATTTATTAAAATTTTCATTTTTATTTTAGTGTTTTTATGTATTTACAATTTTAATGTGAAGATATTCAAGTCACTTTCTTTTCTGTTGTTATTCACATGACAGACAGTCAGAATCGTTCTTCGGTTCATATTGAAATAAATATGAATCTTTAATACTAAATAATACCCAAGACTGCAGTTTAATAAAAATAAGTGTTATAGAAAGCTTTTTTCTTAGTGATACTTTCAATGGAGTTGTCTCGTTTTCATTGCATTTGCAGAGATATATCAAATAAAATTTATAACTGCCGCGTGCAGTTTCAGATATAGATTTAATGCTACTAGTAAAAGTTGACTATGGCTTAGGGAACTTATCCAATGGTATTGCAAGAAGTGAATGAACGAGTTTATTAAAAAATTAATATAAATTTTATGTGCTTATTTTATAGGTCACATGATTAGGATTCCAAAATCGTTTTGCTTTTGTTTCTGCGATTACCAGAAGGTAAGGTATAGAAGAAATTAGGATACAGAAGGAACGCGTCCTTTGCATGAGGCAAGACTCTATTGTAATGCCACTAAACTCTCTTAATATTAATATATGACAAAAAGATTAAACTAAAATATTTTTAACGAATAAACGTATTCTCCATTGAAGAAATCTTGAACTTTAGTACACCGGTCAATAAAATGAATTTATTCTGATATTTGATGATGGTATGTGTGGGTTTCTTTAATTTTTCTCGGTTTAAAAACGAAGTAACGAAAGAGCGGAGATAAGTCTTCAAATAATCCACACTCCATATAAAAATTCTCTTTTTCAGTTTCTTTTTGTTTGTTCCTTAAAATATTATCCGTGTCTCGAACATGTCCCAAGAAATCAGCACAGAGCTTTATCTGCATCACATGCTCGGTTGACTGGAATAAGCATATAATTTACAAAAGAACACTTTATCAAATAAGATCATGATACAAATTGTAACCAACCGCATGGAAATAATTCATCTTGAAACTAAGGTACAATGAAAAACCGTCCCCCAACAAAACTTCCGATATTTTACTTGTCTTTTTTTTTTTTTCAAGCTCAATAGGTAGAACTGCAATGTTTATCTTCAATTTATTATTCTCAAACGCAGATTTTTCGTAGAATCAGTCTCTATGCCATTTTTATTTGTGTAAGGATTGCTAAAGAAGATATTTCTTTTAAATGTTTCTTCAAAGGTGTTTTAATTTATGATTTTAAATGTCATTATATTGTTGATTAAATATTATTGATATGTCGCATCCGCCGCTTAATAAGATACTATTCGTTTTGAGTGGAACTGACAGTATCAAGCTGCTTAGTTTTGTATCTAGCGAAAATATTTTGAAACCAGAGAGTGGAGCGGGGTTAAAACATGCCGCCCTCCAAACTCGACATTGATAAAATGCGGCGCCTTAACATACGGGAATTAAAATACAAGATTTATTAACAATTATTGGTAAGTTGTTTATTATTTATTTAAAAATAATAATAGCACAGACTAAAATTATTTACTTACATATACATGGTGATGGTCTTTTCGAAAAACTGATCAACTCCGCATTGTTTTAAAGGAATAATCAAACTTTCTATGTTTCTAGTAAAAGTTTCTAGCAACAGGGAACGCATATCTGGCTGTTTGTATTGATTCTTCAGTACCTTTTTAAAGTGTCTGAGGAGCCTTTTGATCATAAGAATAATACCCATTAACTTCGGGAAAAATGACCCAACTCACTCAAAAGTGAACCCTCCACTCAAAAGTGGTCCAAAAGCAAACATTTTCAAAGGCTGGGAATAGTTTCATTGCTTGATGAAGACTTAAGGAGGATTTGAAAGGCCAGTAGTGAGGGACATCACCAATTTAAACGCATGCGCACAAGATACATTTAACAACGTATTAAAAATTTCTACTCCCGACCTAAGATACACTCTAGTTACTGTTGAATAAGAATGTTCTTTGTTTTTATTATTTAGATACAACCACACAACTGACAATAGCGCACAAGCAGAGGCAATAATTTTACTTCAGACGATAAAACGTTTTTATACAGTCAGCTATACATACACCCCATAGACATGGCTATGCAAAACTAAAATTGGCCCCATGCAGTACTAATTCCTTTTCTTTTTCCAATAGACTTTTTGGTTTCACAGGAACACAAGTATCAAGTGTGTAGTTTATTAAGTAAATGCTGCATTGGTACGATTTCTAAAAATTCACACAAGTCTATTGATGCAGAACTATTTCAGTTTCGGTTTTCGCTACACACCTTCTCCTTAACTCATAGCAACGCTGCACGTCACACGGGAGAAACGATGGATCTTGAATTGGGGAAATGGCGAAATCATTATACGCGTTTTATTAATTTTTCAACTGAACAAAAAATTATGCTAGACGCTTGAATTTTTAAACGGAAGCTGAATAGTTTGTATGCAACCGTCTGTTTTTTGTATTCAGAATAATCCATAGCTTTCTCGATGCGAGCGTTGAGAAGCGAAACTTTCAATATAAGTCCAAAAAGTTCCTCCTGGTTTGATATATATTTTTTTTTAAACAGGAAATTTGTATTGTGAAGTAAGCAAACTACAACAGAGAAGAAGTTTACATTTTACCCAACTCTTTTCCAAGTGACAAAATAGATGGTGACTTTTAAGTATGTAACCCTAATATTCAACTACTACATATTCTGTTCTATTCCCTCTAAATCCATCAGTAAGGGGCCCCTTTTCAGTCTCCAGCCGAGGGCCCCCAAAGAAGACAATCTGGGCCTTATTTATCTGTGGTAAACGTGAGGCAGTGGCGTAGCCATAAAATTTTCATGGGGGTTACGACTTCTGCAACACGCATATTGGCATTGGTTCAATGCTACGGGTGTATCACTGTCTGCTTCGTCAATTCGTTGACGTGTGCTGAGCTGTAGACTGGTTGTAGGAGTCCGGTATACAGGATCCCCTTCGCATCAAACCATCGACGCTTGCGGTTTCAATGGGCTCATGAACCCCAGACATCACATAAGCTTAAATCAAGCTTGACATTTCTTCGAATTTTACGTATTAATACAAGCTTGGCAATTCAATTCATTTTAAGCTTGCAGCAAGCTTGGAGATTACAAAAAAAATGAGTCAGCAAATATTTTCCCGCCGAATTTAAGTCATTTGAATTGTCAAGCTTGAATACAACTTGAAAACTGCTTGATTTGGAAAGCCAAATCCACGTAACAAATAATTTATCATCGGTCATAAATGTAGTTGACCACAGAATTTAAAAAAAAAGATTCTATATTTCCAAATATTGAAATTCTTCAAAATAAAATACAAATATACTATAAAATTGCTTTCAAAATCAGTCGTCTGTCTCGATTTTGGCCAATATTGCCCAGCATGTGTGTTGCGATATCGAAAGTTCTAAAACGTGTGCTGCTTTTAAGTTTATATTATGCTTATTTCCCTATTAGTAGAGCCTATAAATCACACATAACATTACTTTAATTTTAATTCATCCCATGGAAAAATAAAAGAAGCAGATCGGATCAATCTCGCCAAAAATCGGCGTGACAACCATAACAGTCACTTCAAACTTTAGTCATGTCACCGCGAGTTAGATAGGCATAACGGTTAGGACGCTGGCTTTTAGTACCTTAGGTCACGAGATCGATCCCAGCCGCGGACGCTAGACGGAAACAGATGAAAATAACTTGATATTTCAGCGTAGAGGGGAAAATGCGTGGAAAAATAAAATGTATGGGGCGTGTTCGCCGAACGGCCATGTATTTTGGAATTTTTTTTTTTTTTTAAAGTTTGAATTAAGCTTGCCATGTCAAGCTAAATGCAAGTTGGGCAAGTGTAAACTTGACACATTC
>JAWZYV010019355.1:0-23296 GCA_038373885.1 Cheiracanthium punctorium
CTCCATTGACCACAATCAATGTGGATATTTGAAATACGCGTCCGGATCGGAGATGGGAGAATGAGCGGCTCCACTCGTGTTCCGAAATCTTGGTGGTTCGAGCGATTTCGAAGCAGCTATAAATGTAGTCTTGCCAGATTTCTGAAATGTTCAGCCGGAATGCCGCCAGCGTCTCGGATACTCAACAGAGCCTGATTATCACACGGGCATGCGGGGCAATAGCCCGGGGCCCCGGAAAAATAAGGGGCCCCCAAGTCTCCCGATTTATTGTTATCATGATTTATTACATATTCATATATACTGCAATCATAAGCGTAAAGTTTTCAAAATTATTGGGGGGGCTGGGCCCCACAACCACATATATTCACGTCAGTGGCGTAGCCAAGGGGTGGGTTAGGGGGGTCATAACCACCCCCCATGAGGAATTTGCCATACAAAATGTATATTCTTCACTCCCTTATACACCCGTATACATATATGTGAGTTGCAGAAGTCGTAACCCTACCCCCCCATGAAAAATTTCTGACTACGCCACTGATTCATGTTCATATAACTTACTCAAAGCTGCCAACTACTACGGAATATAATTAACCACTTTTCTACACGATTTTTCGGCTTCAAATATAGCAAAAGTTTTGTGCTGCGCGCGCGAGCTGGTTACTATTTTGAAAAAAATAAGTAAAAAATATACTGTTAACAAAAACTCTTTAATTATATTCCGCAGTAGTTGGTAGCTATGAATTACTATATATAAGTGTAAATTATTGGAGGCGCTCGAACTCTATGGGTCCATAGAATTCTACGCCTATGTAAGGTAAGTATCCATGTTAGTATCTTCCTACCGTGTTATAAGTTAAAAATAGTAGCAAAGTAAAAAATATTAAGGAGGAATAAAAAACTTTTTTCATTTCATACTTTACATTGCGTAGTCTGATTTTAATTAACCAGAGCCTGGCGACGGCAGCTTATAGTAACATTGTGTGTTACGTGGCGTCATAATGAATACTAAATCATGATTGAAATCAAAAGAAGAAAATTTTTAAAAGTACAAGTAAAGTTTTTTTTTTTTTTAAACGTTTGTAAATGGCGTGAATACTTTTTTTATGTTAGTATAAATTAATTTTCTGTATTGAGTGGTAAATTATTGGGTGGGCTCAGCCCCTATTCGCAATTTATTGGGGGGGCTCGAGCCCCACGGGCCCATATAACTCTACGCCTATGACTGCAATAATAAAATTTTTGAAACTAAATTTCCTTTGTAATATCTATAGCATAATTTTTGACAATAAATGGACTTAAGAGATTTATTTACAGTTCTTCTAATTCAATGGTCTTTAAGAGTCCTGGATCAATAAACAAGGAGTTTTTGTAAACGTATGGTATGGCCATATATATATGCTTATTACAAAATATCCACTAGTTAACATTTTTTATTTGATGAAGGAAAGAAAATTTCTAACTTTTTGGTGTATGAAGAATATTTTTTGGAATGAGAATCTTTGCTCCCGTGCCTCGTAATTGCCATTCCTTGAATGATCGCACCTAATAATACAAACGGGCTAAAAAAAATATTACAATCACTTTTAAATACATAGTCTTGTGCTAAATAAGAATAAATAAATAGGTAATTTTTAATTCAATTTTAGTATTCTTTAAAAATGTTTTATTTTTATGTCGGGAAAATACAACACCAAACAAAAATAAGTTAAAATACTTGTGATAGTATAAGGGCCCCAAAATAACCTCTTTCCCCAGGGCCCCGTCCACCTATGATTAGGCTCTGGTATTCAAGGGTACATTTGCCCGACCAGTGGATGAAAGCGTTTGCTCTCTCAACTGGGAGACGGAAGGTGCCTGGTTCAAAACCAGGTCGCGTCGGCCGACTTAACCGTTCGGAGTTTTCCGTGGTTTCCCCCGAAACTTCGCGTAAATACGGGTTAGGATCCCTTAGAAAGTCTCCAGCGGAGGGCAATCCCCCCCCCCCTTCTCGGCCTGGATCTAGATCCCTCGCTCAGATAATTGAAGGTAGCACCACATTAACATTTTTTTTCCAAAGGGCAGACACACTTGGCTGGTTTTTGGACATTTTTAGAGGGTAATTTATTCTCAATGCTATGAATAAGTGGTTACTGATTAGGAACCTAAGCCGGAGGTATTAATAAATGACACAATCATGTACATTTAAACATTTTATTTCTTGTATGTTAAAATTTATAAGTCACTTAAGATACTCTAAGATACTTATAAGTTACTTAAATTATTGATCGATTCATAAATTAATGACAGGAATCAATGTTAAACTGCATGGGCTCCCATAAATTTTTTTAAAGGGGGGGGGGGAAGGAAGAGAGAAAATTTTTTAAAAAATTCTAGAAGAGGGCAGATTTCATACTTGTAATGAATTCAGTTACAGTTTTGCTTTATCGTTCAATATTGTTTACATTGTAAGACAATATACTAAAACTCTAGGGGGGGGGGCAGGGATCCTACCTGGCCCCCCCTTATGGGCGACCATTTTTTGCTTTTTTGCGAATTCCCCACGTCTTTTACTTCCCTACCATTCCCAGACGTTTACAGTTTACAACATGGTGCACAGTGTAATTAGTACAGTACACAATGAGCATATGAGTACTAATTCCTGTTGCACAAGCTCTGATAACGGCACGGGCACTACGTGCATGTTGGAGGTCGTGCCCTGCCTGTTAACTAAGTATAGTAGAGGCCATAATTCGAAAAGTGCCCTGTGTACAAAAATGCTATCGTCAGGTCCTGCTAATGCACCGAATATTGGAAGGCAAAAAATAAAAAAGGGGAAAATGAAACCGGAACTACAACTTTTCTATTTCAGACAACAATCCTACCCTGAATTTATTTTCTTACAACCAACCACAAAACCCTCAATGTGTTTACGACTGTGCGATGGGGGAAGATTTCAGGGGAAAAGAATACATTCCCTCCTTCAGCAAACACCACAACTAAACTCCTCTCTACCCCTCAAAACATGGGAAATCGGCCAATGGCTTTTTATCACCGCATCCGGGGACCTGCGTTGTTGTTGCCCCTGCACACATCCCTTGGGGCATTGGTTCTTGTTTTGCTGTTTTTCAAGGTCAGGGTGTTTGTAGGGGGTCGTTTTTATGAGGGAGATAATGCGGCAGCTCTCAGCTGTTTCCCTGCTCCCTCCAGCTCAAGTGCATGTACAGATAGATGACCAGACCCGTCGTAAATTGGATGCTTCCTTTGTGGGAGGGAATTTATGGTGATGTTCAATACAAACTCTGATATTGTGGGGAAAAAGAGACAAGAAGGTCAATTTTTTTTTTCTTTTTTTCTATGTTCAAGGACTATGCGACAGGGAACGTTCTAAATTTGTGGTAATTATTATGAGAATACGGAGCTCCGAAAAACAAGACGATTCTATTCTGAAAAAGGGTGATATACCGAGATGGAAATCACGGAAAAAAAGCGTACAGTAGTTATTATACTTTAAGTGGAACATTCAAAACGTAAAATCAATAACATTTCTGCGTTATAAAATAGGAAAAAAATTGATCACCAAGCATCAATTAATGTTATTTTTCTGTTAGGCTGAGCAAAGTATTCTTTTAAACGCTATGTGGTGTAGGGGGGGGGCTTAGACACGCGCTTTTAAAAGTACTTTTATCGGGCACCCATATCTGACTGTCAAACATTTTAGTGCTAAAATAAAAAAATAAAAAAAAATCACCATACTACAAAAATTTTTACTATCGTAAACGCTTGGGGGAGGGAATCTGCGAGAATTGTAATTACTTTTGCAGTTTTAACAATACTGTTCTGACAATTAACATTCCTTTTTAACTAATTAATAATCAATATTCGAATCAGACATTAAAAAAAATATACTGGATGATCAGGTGTAGTAAGAAAAAAATAATAGTCATTAGTATATTTAAATCAACCAGGATTTATAGAAAATTATTCATGTGTACAGTAAAAAGAAAACTCGTCATCTGCAATTCTAGCTGGGCTAGACAGTGGTCAGAGAAAAATTGGCGACTAGCAACTTAATTGTAAACCTAAATTGAATTGGCGTCGGCAGCCCCAATTCACCTTGAATCTGAATCTCTGTGTTGTGCATGTGTTTCCTTTCCTATCGAGAATTCTTAAGCCCTGGTTTCCTGGAGGCGGCCGGCGTCCAGCGACCAGAGTGATTAATGACCTCAGCGGTGCCTCTCGCGTCCAAAGAACGCGTTTGTTAAAAGTGGTTTGCTACTCGCGAAAGCGGCGAGAGGGGACGCTCGGCGATCGCCGCTTCCGTCCAGATGTGGTGGACGCTCGGCGAACGCCGCTGCCCGTGGAGATTTCGTGGACGCACAAAAGAAATACACACCATCCAATGTACCTTGGATTTTAACGAATTCACATTAAATGAGTATTAATAAGTAGTTATTTATTGTGAATGGAGAATATAAGTACTAATTAATGCTTGATTAAACAGAACTTAGCAGTCGCATATTTTCATAAATCACATTTTTTTTTTTTTTTCATAATTATATACTCAACGATACAAAAGAATAAAAAAATATATTTACATGTTACAAATGTATATACTGTTTGCTATTACACACATGCATTGAATGAGATATGAAAAATATCAAAATACATTTTGTACGTTCTTTTTTCTAAACAAATAAGGTTTAATTCATCATTAAGTATTAATTTTGTATTTAAAGGGACTTTGTACCTGAAATATACTAAAAAACGAATTTTCGATGGTGTCTAGAAATCCCCTGTGATTCTTTATTGTGTTTAGGTAAACAAATTTTTTAAAAACATCCTATTTTACTTTTTGTTTCTTGATTCAATCCAGTGCCGCAACCTGGGTTTACGAGTTCCAGGGGCGGGAGTGAATCTAGGGGCCCTTTTCATGTTATATTTGGTAAAAACGAAAATAAATTAGCACGTTTCATACATTTGTATGTACTCAAAGTCAGAATTAAACGCTTTTAGATAATAACAGATATAACATGTAAGTATGTAGTCAATACAAAAAAGAAAAAAAAATCAAAAGAAAAAAAATAAAGGAAGAAAAAACAATTCCAAGAGGTATGAATAATAATTAGATGGATTTTGAGGCCCCTACGTGTAGGGGTCCGGGCATTCGCCCCGCTATGCCGCTTTGCACTGGTTCAATCATTATGTACCTCTCGGCCTAGATCCTTTGTGCAGATAATTTTCCGTAATTTCCTAAAAACAATATCAATCATTTTGTAAAAAATATAATACTTAGAATCAGGGGCGTAGCCAAGGGGGGGGGGTGTCTGTTTTTAGTCTTGGTACACAAATTGAAATAAACTAACAGCACCATGGTCTCCAAAAAATTCACGATGGTTCTTCATAAGCTGCTTTACGCACTACAATAAGCGAAAATGCAGTGGAGTTTGTGAAATTTTCAGAAAAAATTCTTATTAAGAATATTTTCTAAAAATCTTGAAACTGATACAGGTTGATCGATATGTAGTACAGCTTGTAAAGAGACAGTTTCAAAATTTTGAAGTACCTGGCATAATTAGTTTATTTGTAATTATGTACCAAAATCACATGATTTTTTGATCACATCCAAATCACATGACAAGAGCGATAATTTCATATTCAACACTTTCAGCCATTTTCAGTGTGCGAAGCGTTTTCAGAACGAAGAATGCCTGCCCAACAACCGTTTTCCAGAAAGTGGACGCAGAAAAATGCCGCGCGCTCGCGCGCCTGCAGGAAACCACCCTTTCGCGACAGCTGTGGACAGTTTTTCACGGATGTCACCTCGGGCACTTTTTCGCGGTTGTCAAAGGCGAGCGCTGGACGCTGCCGCTCCCAGGAAACCCGGGCTTTATGCAACTGCTCTGTCCTCCCTCGTTCCTGCAAATGTGAAAACGACACTTCAGAAAATAATTACCCCACCAGCGAATAGCCCCCATCCAGAAATAAAAATAAATCACTGGGTATTTTCTCTGACAGTCCCCCAGGAGGTCTGGAAATTTCATGGTCTCCAGGCATTTCCCTCGGGCCGTAGAAGTGGTCACTTTATCTTCTGAGGATAATTTATAGCCATGTAACCGGACTCCGGACATAGGGGTGTAACATAAAAACTGACAGAATTTTTTCATTGGCTGAGTGAAAAGCACCCAATTGTGTTGGGTGGAGTCTCACTATCTCATACGAATTTCTAATCACATAGAAATTAGAAATCTAAAATTATTGGTAATAGTAATAAAATTTGAAATACAGTGAAACCTGCTGTACTTTATAATTTTAATTGCGCAGTAATATGCTGTATATTCCGTCATATTGCTGTCAATGTTGAATACTTATTGATTATAAGGCCGGCGGCTTAGCTATACTGGACTACATCTCGCACTTTAGAGTGTCAACCATAGAAATAATACCATGGTGTCGACAGCACTTGCCGACCTACCCAGGGAGAGGGCACGGGGCCCCACGGATTTAACATTCACTTTTGCTGCATGTTCGTACACATGTATAAACCAGCTAGGATTCGAATCCTAATCGTTCGACACCCCCGACCCATTAGGATGATTTATGATGATTAGAACTATATCATAATCTAGACACATTATTATCCAGACTATTTTCGAATCTCTGGTGCAATTAATGGTGTCATTAAAAAACCAACAAATTTATAATAATTTTCAATTCATGCGTTTTGCATAATGAATGTTTGTTGTTCCCTCATATATAGTGAGTACACGGATTTGAGGAAACTCCATCCAGGGGCGGCCCTAGGGCCGGACAAACCGGACCCCTGTCCGGGGCGGCAAATTTTAGGGGCGGCATTTTGGCTCGATTTTGAAATATACATTTCGTATTAGTAAAAGAATTGTTTAAAAATATTTCGAGGAATATCATTCTATATAACTTTACTAGCAGATGTACTCATCCGTCATTGATGGATTTTTACTAACCGCGCAAAATTTCGTTTGCATTGTAGTAGTACAAAAAATGGAATTAACATACTGGCAGAAATATAGGAGCGAAGTTATAACTCTTGTGTATTGTTCAAAGATCACAGGTTAGAGAGTAAAAAATTACTGAGATAAACTGTCAATAGAGAAAATATTTTACATTCAAATTTAACCTTTTCTTTTAGTGGATGAGCTTCCTACATAAAAGTTGCAAAAGAAGATGCTAGTAATGAATATTAAACTGAAAAGTGAATATCTGGAAAATTCTTTGTAATAGCAAGTAGCCGATATTTAACACTGTAACGTCCGATTGAATTATATTTTGATGATTTTACTTGATGTGCGAAAAACTTTATCAAAGTTTACGTCATACCTCAAAAATAATTCAAATTTGTAGAAGATTAAAAACTTGAAATTTTAATTTACTAACCGTCTACTATTTAACAAAATATCATTTTATTCCCTTTTGTCTGACCACTAGTTGTTTTCACGAAGTGGTCACACAAAATTTTCTCAAAATATCAGGTTGTAACCAGTGGCGGATCCAGAAATTTCTTTTGGGAGGGGCTAAAATTTTTAAAAAGCTTATTGCACCCAATTAAAATGTACAATAAATTAAAATTTTAGTCTAATCCAATATATTAGGCTTTTGGGAGGGGCTAAGTAATAAAATATGATCATTTTAGCTATTTAAAGTGTATAATAAAGCAGAATGTTACCCTTGAGCAATTTCTTTTGGGGGGGGCTGAAGCCCCCTAGCCCCTCCCCTGGATCCGCTACTGGTTGTAACGAAAGTTTTCCGCCATATCTGCCTGAAAAACTAACTTCTAACTCCTTAGATAACTGTATTTGAACTTTCGGTACCAAACCTGCACAGTGTCACATTATACAACAATAGTACTGAAAGCTGACTCATAATTTGTTGATATTCTAGAGCTGACTTTTTGCAACACAACTGGAAGTTAATGATGGTTCAAATCCTCTAGAGCTATAGTTCCATTTGGAGACACCTTGTACTTAATGATAACTATATTTTTCAGAGATTTCACAACACAGTGTTATAAAGTAAGCCTCTTTCTTTCAAATGTCAAAAATAGTTCGACAAAATATGAGCAAATACGCCAATGCGAACTGTGTTCTGACGATGTTTGCGGTGGCGGGAAACTTTCGTTACAACCTAATAATATACATATATATCAATGTTATTTAACTCAATCTCATCGATAGTAACTGAATTTTGTTCTATTAGCTTTAGAAATTTTAATATTATGCCTGTAAAAATTTTGCACAATTTTCTCAAAATTAAAAATAATGATAATAATTAAAAAAAGAAATCGACGCAATTTGTTTAAGTCGAACAGCCACCTATTGTATTACCTCCAGACGCCTTAAAGTGACGTCCTCCCCTCTCTCCCTACCCGCTAAAAAAGAAAAGAAAAAATGCAATGCAACTTTTGCAAACCTTTTCAATTTATTCAAATTTTTAAAAAATTTCGATGATGCTTTGTTACCCATCATATGGCCTAATTTCATTCTGTTCTCTTCATCCGTTTCTGATGGATGCCAGAACAAACTTTTAAAGCGATTTTTACAAAATCTCAAAGTCTATGAGTTATTAAAAAAATTTTTGGTATCTATTGTTTCAATTAACTTACCATTCAATATAATTCCAAATTTCATTCTATTCCATTAAGCCATTTTTTAACAATGGGCGAACATACATTTACACACAGTTTTCAAACAACAGTTTTAAATCTCAAAACTTTTAAACGAATTAGAAATATTTTAGCAACTGCAGTTTAAATTAAGTTGCAACTTTTGGTGTTGCTATAAATTTCATTTCATTCTCTTCAGTTGCATGGGCGTAGCCAGTGGGGTGCAGCTGCCCCCTTAAAATGAGCTAGTCATAGTGTCTGATTATGACAAACCGGGGGGAGGAACAGTTGGACTCCATGGTCTCCTTGTCTTGTCCCCCCTCCCCCCCCCCAATGAAAATCCTGGCTACGCCCTTGTTCAGTTGTTTATATGTGACGTGTAAACAAATATTTACACATTTTGCATAGATTTTCCACACGATTTCCAGTTAGATTCAAATTATAGTTTGTTAATGAAATTCAACAAGCCAAATATTATCCCATATTTCTAGATTGCATCCCTGATGCCCCCCCCCCCCCCAAAAAAAAAAAAAAAAAAATTAAAATTGAACAGATCGCATTCTTGGTAAGGTATTGACAAATCTAATTCCAATGAGGCTAGGATTATTTAACACTCTCAAATAGTTCAAGTTCCTATGCTCTATTATTATTTGGTACAAAATCTTCAATTTTGTGAATCTATTAAGAAAGGTATGGCAGTCAAAAGACAACGATTTACCACCTGCTCTAGAACTCTTAAGAAACTGTAAAGATTTTTTGAAAGGATCTTCGATTGGATGTGATTTTAAATGAAATGTTCTGTTATGCAAGAGAACTGACCGACGAGATAGTATTCTGGCTAACACTGAGTTTAAGCAGCCACGTAACATATTAATTTTGATTGCGAATCACGAGATGATCTGGTGAAAGATCCTAAATTAAAATTTAAGATAGTTTTATTTTTTACAGTAAACAAAGCGATTAATATCTTAGAGTGCAGGTTTAATTTAATAAGTACCCAATGCAATTATTTTAAATTTTTGCACGGCATAAATGAGTTAAAAGACACTCTTAAAAAGTGCTAATTAAACATTGTAACACAGTGTAACAGTGTTAATACTGTTTATAGTGTAAACAATTGGAGTTAATACTGACTGAGGGGGAATCGGAGAATATAAACGCGCTTGATCTAGTAAATGAAATAGTGTCAGTTACGGACTTAGGCAAAAAGGAAAGCCCAATTGAAATTTTAAAGCTAATTTCAATTATAGATTTTACACCACATCTTGCTATTGCTTCGAGAATTTCGCTTTCTTTGCCGATAATTGTGGCAAGTGCAGATAAGAGTTTTTCAAAATTAAAGTTAGCTAAAAATTTCTTATGTTCCACAACTCTTCCAGATAGGTTAAATAATTTAACTACATTGGCTATCGAACATGAATTTGTTGAAAAATTGATTTAAGAGAAAAAGTCAGGAATTTTCCGGAATTAAAAGTCAGAAAAAAACTCATTATTTTTCTCTCTTTCTTTTGTTTTTTTTAGCTTAATATGTGGTTTTTAATAAATATGGGTTTTCTTATGCTGTGTTATGTTTAAAGAGCTATTCCAGTTTTATAGGCATGAAAACAGTATCTGTGAACAATTTATTTCTTTTAATAGTGGCCTCACCATGGCACAGTGGTTATATCACTGAAAATGGTAGATGACCGAAGTGTGAAGGTCCCGGATTCGGGTCCCATCGCGCGGTTGTCAATCTAACGGTCTGGAGTTTTGGTAGGTTTTCTCCAGATGTAACGTGAACCCCTTAGAAAGTTCTCCTTCCAAGGCATCCCTCATCTTAGGCAGATACCCCTCGCGCAGGTTTGCCTTAATCACACACAATCTTTTAATAGTAATTTTACTGTGGGGGGCGGCATTTTATATTTTTGTCCGGGGCGGCAAAACTGTTAGGGCCATCCATGAATGTAACTCTGTGAAATTTTTGCAGATTGTATTTTGGATTCTTTATCACAGGGGGCGCGTTCGACACGCCATCTGAAGACCACCATCTTTTGTTTTTCAATCAACCTGTCTGCTCCAAAATTCTCACAATGGAATTCCACGAATGAAAGATTGAATGTCGATATGACGACAACTGAAAGAAAGAAAGCCGTGAAAGACGATTCTATTATTCCGATAATATAAAAGGCAATTACTGTTAAAAAAAGAACAAGAAGAATTAAAAGAGAAAATCATAGATATCAAGATGATGAATACAACTGGAGGAAGAAAAGAGAGAAAATATCCATCGAAGGTTTTTTCGAGGGGGGGGGGGAGTTGTCACGGGACATAAAAGTGCAAGCCAGTTTGCCGAACCCGACTTGATAAGACCAGCAAAACCGTTAAAAAACATCATCGGCCTGATGATGATGCCAATCGCGAAATTTAAAAAATAAAAATACAAATAAAAAAGGGCCGCCAGATGTTCCGCACGTGCTGGGCACGAGGATTGCGTGACGTCATCGATGCACTCCACTTTTGATCGGAGTTTCTCTCTCTTCGCTGGGAGCCACGGTTATTATAGAGGGAAGGAGGGGTACCTACCTTTTCATAAACTGCACCCCCCCCTTCCCATTTTTGAGCGACATTTCTTTTCTTTTTTTTTACATGCGTGCATGCATGTATGCATGCTTGTGACCTTTCTTTTTGAGTTCGTCATTATATTTCCCTTTATTAGGTAAAGGTAACGGTGGAGCGGGGAGGGTGGGGAGAATATAAAAGGGAAGGGGGGGGGGAGCTCCTGAAATTGTCAGGTTAGATAGGGAGGTGGAGATAGATATAAGAATGCTGTCCGAGGTTATTCATTAGTAACGTAATTGGAATGCTTCTCTCCGTGAACTTCTGGTGGTGGTAGAATAGTTTTCTTTCTTTTTATTTATTTATTAATTTTTGAAAAGGAATGCCCTTTTTTATTCACTTGTAAAAAATAATATACCTAGTTTCCTTGGCACGTGCTTTTATAGCTATTATTGTAAGCTAATAGATTTCACAAGTGAATGAGTGGAGATATAGGAATGTCACGAAATTTTCATAACTCCCGAAGAAAATGTTAATTTTTTTTTTTTTAGAGGATCGAGAGAGGTGTGTGTGTGTGTGTGTGTGGTGGGGGGGGGGGTGTTGTTAATAAATATATTCGACTGCAGTGGCGCACCCAGGATTTTAGTTTAGGGAGAGCTACAAATACTGTTGAACTCGGTTACAGTTTACCTTGTAAATAACTATTCACTTTTAACGGTAAAATATTATGTATCACTTCCCCCTAGAATACAAGCTAAAGGTCTTATATAGTATGATAAATAGTTATCTGATCTCGTCAGCAACGAGATCCAGTTCAACTGTACATATATTATTTGCGAGTATTTATTGAATAAACAACCATTTTATCGTTAAAAAAAAACACTTCAGAAATACTTTGAAGACAATTTTAAAAACGTTTTAATTCATTAATTAAACAACAATTTTGTATTTTTAATACTAATTTATTTCTTCAACTGAAGGCAGGGGGGTTCAGTTCCTCTGTGGGTGCGCCTATGTTCGATTGTTACAATTTTTGTCTAAAAAAAAATTAGGCTGTTTCATAAATACCTCAAGAAAATATTCAGGTATTATAAACAAAACTACAGCTTCCCAGTCAGTAAATGGAAAAAATTACTAACTTTATCCTTTTAGAAATATTTATCGGTAATATGTGTAAAATACTTTTAAATATTTAATGAGTTTTTTTTTTTAATTATTATTTGCTGTATAGTTGACTCGAAAACACATAATGCAAGGGCCAATATCATAAATATATAACTCGTAACACATCCGGTTCGAGGGAGTGTTTAACTCTTTAACGCGCAGTGTTCCCGCTCTGGGAACACCAAACTCTGACGCTTTGACTGTTGCCAGTCACGAAGAATAGATTTGATTTCTATAAAGATAGTGGCGGGTGACATAGCTCCACGGGAATCTTTTACTAGCACGTCATTTCCCGTCAAAAAATGGTCATGATTCTTTTTAATAACTGCTGAAAAATGGAAGAATGCGAGAACAGCTGGATAGATTGCCTAATGTTGAAAAAAGGACAGCCGCTGCCATCGCTCGACTTCACTACCAGTAAGATGGCGGACGATCGAAACGTTCATCTCGTGCCACAGATCTCGTGATGACAGAATCGTGCTCTAGATGAACGTTACGGTCGCCGCCATCTTGCTGGTAGTTAAGTCGAGCGATGGCAACAGCTACCCCTTTTTCAGCATTGGGAAAGGGTTGCGCCTCAAAGGGTTAACAACTAGTGTTCTACAGATTTGTTAGAATACAAGTAGAGTATAGAGTTGGTGGAAAAAATTTATGTTTCCGTTGATTTGCAGCGGAATTCGTTGACGCGTCACATAAGATGCATCAAAGGGAAGACAGATTTTCTTTTTTGAGGCAGATTTTGTTTCTTCGCCGTACACTCTTAAATATCGAAGTCCAGGGGATGCAGAACGCACGGGCGTCGGCAGCATAGGGCAAGGGTGGGCACTTGCACCTTCTTGGATTTTTGTATGTCTTCACTTTCCTTGCTTTTTTGTTCTTTCCAAAATGGTAACCATATATTGAAGTAATCTTCGCCCCTCCCTCCCCCTCGTGGAAAGTATTCTACCGACGCCATGGTAGACAAAGTGTTAATAATCAAGCCCTTTAGTGAGAAACCCTGCACGTTGATCACACCCTCGAAAATATTTTCTGGTTACGTGTCCCAGAAAAAAAAAATAAATCGATAAAAAAAAACCCTACTCATTTTTCTCGAACATTGGAAGTTATCATACGATTGTGATCGAGATCCAATTAAAGAGAATTGATAGAAAAAAAAGTGATTATTCCGTACAAGGCCTGTCTGTCCGTCTGCTGCTATAGTATGCCCGCTGGGCACTTCAGAAGTCGTGATATGGCCTCGACGGTGCACTTAATGAATTGCTGTACGCGAACGGCCCTCTTGCATTATTACACCCATCTGCTCCTCTCAGAAACATCTGTCCGCCTCTAGGAAGTGGTTGTTCTAGGGACAAGAGAGGCCGCTCTGACCTTTTTTCGCAAATAGACGGGGAATTATTATAGATGGTGGAAAAGACACACACACACACAAAAAAAAAAATGAAGTGCCTCGTTCAATTTGCATAACTGTACGCGCCTGATGCTTAGTGCCCCCAGGGCGTGCTTATTGAGTAGCGAAAGGGTGGCATGTGGTCAGAGATAAAGGAGATGCTTATGTATAAATATTCATGATGAGTTTGTTACGCAATCGTTATCATAATTGTAGTTTGTTACGTAATCGTTAACCCTTTAACGCGCAGTGTTCAAGCTCTGGGAACACCCAACTCTGACGTTTTGACTGTTGCCAGTCACGAAGAATACATTTGATTTCTATAAAAATAGTGGCGGGTGACAGAGCTCCACGAGAATCCTTTGCTGTTTAGCTCGTCATTTCCCGTAAAAAAAAAATGGTCACGATTATTTTTAACAGCACTGACATCTGCTGGAATATGGAAGAATGCGAGAACAGCTGGATAGATTGCCCCATGCTGAAAAAAGGGCAGCCGCTGCCATCGCTCGACTTAACGACCAGCAAGAGGGAGGACGATCGAAACGTTCATCGCGTGCCACGGATCGAGAGACCCTTTTTTGACGACAGCTGGCTGTGCGCACAGCCGTTTCGATCGTCCGCCATCTTGCTGGTAATTAAGGGCGAGATTCAAGTGAAACGCGCGCGATCGAGTTCGAATCGAACGTTTTTCTGTCCCCAGTTCCCAGTTCAGTCCCCAGAATGTTTCCAATGAACAAACCTATCACGTTGTCACGTGATCAAAACACGATTGGTTTGTTTCAATTGAATAAGAAACATTGATATATTTCGAACTTTCCCCTGTTCGACGCGGAAAACGCTCGAATTGCGTTTCACATGAATCTCGCCCTAAGTCGAGCGATGGCAACGGCTGCCCTTTTTTCAGCATTGGGAAAGGGTTGCGCCTCAAAGGGTTAATGTCATTTCGGTTTGTCGGGTGTGATTAGGAGTTGATCGGTATCGTACCGCAACAGTTTGATTCACGCCCCCCCCCCCCTCTTCCTTCCCGAAATGTTTCATGGGGGAGACCCATTTAGTTACTCATGATATCGCCCTAATTTTATATTCTTTTGCATTCGTGATTCCTAATGATTTGCATAAAGATTATAAACCAATTAAGATAGATTATAACAAAATTAAGCAATATACTTCAAAATTTTTAATTTTCACATACTAATAGTCACTATGCGGTCATATGGTTACCACATAGTGACCCGGTCGGTCAAAAATATATAGTGCTGTCATCTGTCTTGAACAGTCGGGACCTCTCCCAGGAATTGCTATTCCTGCCGAGAGATACGAACTCGGATCATCTGATTGCAGAGGCGTAGCCAAGGGGGGTTAGGGGGGTCATAACCCCCCCATAAGGAATTTTTTGCCATACAAAATGTATGTTCTTCTCTACATTATCACACACACGTATACATATATATGAGTTACAGTAGTCATAACCCCCCCCCCATGAAAAATTTCTGGCTACGCCCCTGTCTGATTGGTAGCATTGATTAATTCAATTAATCAAATGAAATCGAACAAAAGCTTCCTTTTCGAAAGAAGATTTCATCGCATTTTCTCGTTATTATTATCGAAATTGCAAGTTAAAATGTGTAACAACCGACCCAGATTTAAAAGTCACAAAAGCGGTCATTGTGACGTCACTTTACAGTCACCACATTGTGCTGTGACAGTGTGACTTCATTTGTCACAAAGAGGGTCACATTAACCGCTCAGTAAAGTCGCGTCTGTTGCCAGTCACAATACGACTGTCTTCTGACATTCGATGACCACTGTGAACCTTTGTGACATCGCAATGACTTTTTCGTGACTACCTGTGCTAGTAGGATTAGGGTATCGCATTGTCTGCAATAGTTTTGCGACCTTTTCAATGACCACCAGAGTCCATCGGCGAAAGATGAATGTGCGAAACAGCAAAATTCAACTCTTTCACTATGGAGAGACAGTTTTTCTTCTACTCTCAGGGTTTTTGATTCCCTTTCTAATACATTTTGGCCAATCGAAGTTCACAGAGGCCAATAATTCCATAAAAATTTCTAGAAAGGGCTAAAATTCCTGAAAATGGTTTTCGTCCCCTTTTTCTGGCAAATTCATTTGGATTTACAAAATAAGTCAATCTTCTACAGCGTAAAAGTAATTCGTGTGGGGCAGGAGCGTAGCCAGGGTGGGGATATCGGGATATATCCCCCCCAAAATGTTTGGATTAGTGATGAAATTCCGTCTATTTATACAGATATAAGTTCATATCCCCCCCCCCTAAATATTTTTCAGGCGCAAACCCCCCCCCCCCGAAAAAATTTCCTGGCTATGCTACTGGTGTGGGGGAAGGGGACACGTGCCCCACCTCTGGAACCGCCAATATCTGCTATTCTGGCATTATTGAATGATTGGCGCATTACCTTTTTTTTATCGCCTGGGAGAAGCTTACTGGAAAAAGGAAAGAGGTGGGGAGGGGGGATACCCAGAATGTTTCGTTCCCTCCATTGCTAATGAAATCTGACACCCCCCCACGCCACTCGATTAGCATAAAAAAGAGCCAGCGGAGCAGGCCGTTCACCCCCCCCCCCTCCCCCTTTCCCTCCTTTTAATTTCAAACATTTCCGCGTTCAGTGGTAGGAGGGAGTTCTGGGGATACACATATAAATCGATGTGCCTGGGAGCAGGTATCTGCGGATCTCGAATTTCAATTGGAGGGGGGGGGCTGGGGGGGGGAGATGAACGCCGATCGGGTGGGACTGCTACAGAGCGTTGAGTGCGTGTGTTCGTACACATTACCGTATTCGTCATCGGATGGAATTCTATACGCGGCCGGCGAATGTTTTGGCTATGATGTATCAGTTTCCTTCGTCAAACAGGCCGGCTTCGCGTTACAGTTGCGTCAGTCTGTCCATTTCATTTCCAACATCCCTTGGGCGTAGCTATAGGTGTTTCACGGGCGGGGTCCAGCTTAAGGGGTGGAAGTCCATTCTTACTATAAAATTTCACTGACAGCAAATTTTACGATAGTAAAAATGTGGTGAACATTTTAAATTCTTCATAGTAAATTGTCTTTATATTTGCATTTAATTATAAAATGAATGTATTTTAAAACATTTTCAATACAGTTTTTAAAATTTATATAAAGTTTAAATTTTCTTTACCGTATACTATTTCGAACGAAACATTCAAAAGGTGAATAGTGGGCTGCAATTAGTGTTTGTGTGTAGACTGGAAGGAGGAAGGGGCTTCAAATCCCCCCCCATAACCCCTCCCCATTTTATATGTGTTCGTGTCAACACCAGTGACGTTTATAAAAGTCTACTCGGAGTCGAAAAGGGTACATGAAACATTAGTAGATCTTTTACAAGGACAAACAAAAGAATTGTAATAGATTTACGGCATGAGAATTCAGTTTTTAAAATAAATACTTTAGCGTCTTATTAGCTTTCACTTGTTCCACCCCGTTTGCGTATATCGTTGCGTCCCGCTGTGCAGAGCCGGATCAAGCCCTACAAGGGCCCCTCCGATATAAATTTTCTGAGGCCACTTCTGCAAAAATAGTCTTGGTTTTAGGGCCCCTTGTGAATGACTCCGTGTACGTAACAGGACAAGCTTTATTTGACTAGGTACAAACGATCCAATTGCTAGTCTGCGGTGTATACACGGTAGTGGCGTATGCAGACTTCCTTCAAGGGGGGGGGGGGTTATAGGCAGGGCCCGATCATCACAATATTGGGCCCAGGGCAAACACAAATTTTGGGGCCTTTGCACCGGACCATAAATATTTTACGGGAAATTGCACGAAAACGCAGTATTATGTATCTAAGTTATTTTAGATACATATAGCTACTTAAATATACTGTTTGTTTAAGTACTAAATATAAATACCTTGCACACCGGTTATAACGGACCTGGGATATAACGTACTATCGGTTATAACGTACCTAGAAGCTAGGTCCCGATTGAAGTCATGAATGACATATTTTTAGATACAAAATTTTTTAAAGAATATAAATTTTTTAACAAATGAAAATTTTTTATCAAACATAAATTTGTTGAAAAATACAACATTTTTGGGCCCTTGAAATGGGTGGGCCCAGGGCAAATGCCCCGGTTGCCCTGCCGATAAACGGGCCCTGGTTATAGGCATAACTTTGTGTTAAAATGCCTAATATTTAAGCTAAAGAGTGAAAATTTATGGACATTTTGTTAAAAATTTTTTGACAAGGGCGGGGGAACCCTCAAATCCCCCCCCCTTGCATACGCCACTGCACGGTATGCTTTGAAAAAGAAACATTTTCTGTTTTGAATCCTGAAAGTATGTAGTTTTACTAATATATATAAATATATATTCTACAGTGAGGTATTTGGGTGTCCCCATAGAGATGGCGCCCGGTGCGGTCGCACCGTTCGCTCCACTCTAGTATGAAGGTCCCGGGTTCGGGTCCCATCGCGCGGTTGTCGATCTAACGGTCTGGAGTTTTGGTATGTTTTCTCCATATGTAACGTGAATACGCGTTAGAACCCCTTAGAAAGTCCTTCTATCAAGGCACCCCCCCCTTGGCAGATCGCCCTCGTGTAGCGTTGCCATAATCACGCACAACAACAACAACGAGACTGTTGGAAAGTGTGTCGTAATCAATGCTTTTGGCACCGTTTATCTTTTGTCTTATTCCCGATCAAACAAGTCGGGGCTGGATGATTTAGAGGAGGAAATTCGAGTGCCACACCATCTGCTTGCCTCCCGCGGACTTCCACCCAATTAAAACGCGATCTCTGCAGAAGCAGACGGTCCCCAGCCAAGAGAGATCCGAGATGCTGGATCTCTTCTCTTGACCCCGACCGATCTCTCTCTGCACGCCCGGACGGAAACACGCTTGCGAAGAATGGGCAGCATGCTTTCCTTCCTCTACCACCATAGTATCGGAAAGCTTTCGCTAGCGAATATATGTATTATAGGGGCTCTAAATATATGGAGCCTTCTCTTCTCATGACGTCACAATCCGAGAAATATCCGATGTGCCCTACTACGATCCTATCGTGTTTGTTTCACTGTCGTATTGACTGTCGGAAATAATGCTGTTTTATCCCGACACGTTGGATGAAGGCGTAGGCGAAAACTTCCATTCCGGTATCGGGGAGTACGAGATGGATGTGGATGGGTTTCTATGGTGTGGATCTTGGAGTGTCGACTACTTCCACAAAAGGACCCCTCTGTCAAAGACGGGCTTCCACTCGTGATGGATGTCTCCGGAGTCTTCGAAAATTCTGAAGACAATGCCTTCGTTTAAGAAAAAGGGGGGAAGTCTAGTGTTTTGATGGGTTGATCGCTCTGAGTGTCGGATAGACCTCTAGCAAGTTTTATTCGACACTCATCGTGGTAGCACCAAGAGGGGAGTCATGACTATTTATCCGAAGTATCTGACTATCCGAGAGCGAGAAATATCCGTCACTGATATTCTACGACACCATGGTGGTAGAGTTGGAGGGATAGAATAGACTAAAATTGGATCCCTGGTGGGCGGTAAAGGAAAAGTCGTGGTGGGAGGATGTATGCCGGATCATGGATGCGAGGAACAGGAGACCGCCATGGTGCTCGGGGTCAGTGGTACGCCGCAGAAGTCCTGAGCCCCCTCCCTGCAAAATATTATTTGGACGCAGTGGCGGATCCTGGCAAAAATCCTGAAGAGGCATAAAATGTTTTTGTCTCTTTTTTCTTGTAAATTCATTTGAATTTACAAAATAAGCCAATCTTTTATTCTATAGTGTCAATGAGGTTCGTCTGGGAGGGACACGTGCCCCTATGCCCCGCCTCAAGTTCCGCCAATGTGTGAAGAAGTTTGTTTTTAAGTCAGTTTTGGATTTATTTATCTTAATGTTTTTATTTATTTGATTCTTTACATTTCTTGATTAAACATCCTATTGCTGCAAAGTGACGCGTGGCCTTATTCCTTCAAATAATGAGTAGCTGGAATCAACAGCGGGGAAGAGTTCTGAACTTTTGGACAACCCCCTTTTTAGGAACCGAGTCTAGGCATTTAAATAAATATTTCACACATTGGCGATGTCAGGGGGGGGGGGGGTGTTAGGGGGTCATAACCCCCCCATGAGGAATTTTTTACCATACAAAATGTAGCCTCTTCCGTGGTATCCCATTACATCGAAAAACGATTTACGGGATTTATGCCTTAGCCGGGGTGTTGGGGTTCAAAAGAGGGACCGTCTAAAAGATAATTGACTTGTCTTTCCTGGTCAGGCGTACCCCTAGTCAAACGAAAGTATGCTCTCTTCGCAAGAAGCCTGTCAGAAGGTCAGAAGAGTCAAAAAATTTCCTGTAATGGGTTTCGGCGCGATCTTGATCGCAATAAGGGGTCGGTTAGATATGGAAAAAGAAGTTCCACTGTATGTCTGTTTCTTTTTTAAAAGTTTTTATAAAAAACAGATAATAACAGATTTTATAAAAAACAGAAATCATATAAAAAAGGGAAATCAAGGCTCATAGCAAAAGGACATGATTAAATATGTATTAATTAATGAGAAATATATCTACAAACCGGCAGTTTTTAATGATCAAATCACCTTAAATAAATTGTGTCACATTCACGCTTTATTCACTTTCACAGTAACCATGACAATTTAAAAAAAAAAATAAAAAAAACTAATCTTTTAGCTATCTGTTTGGTTTTTCACTCTCTTATCACACACACCTATACATATATATGAGTTGAAGTAGTCGTAATCCCCCCCCATGAAAAATTTCTGGCTACGCCACTGATTGGCGCAAGTTAATCATACTAATAGGCGTCGCAAACTATGGGGACCGAGGGACACGTCCTCCCCCCAATATTTTGTCTTGGCTGGGACGGAGGGGACAGAGAAATACTTCACAATTTTCAAAGAAAAAACTCTAACTAAAAATTTAAAAGAACGAAAGAGACTGAAACCCAAGATCACACCAGAAAGCACATCCTCTCCCCCCATTGGCGTAAACTGGCATGACTGGCATTGGGGGGGGGGGAGCCGTTGCCATCGTTCAATTTAACTACCAGAAAGAGGGCGGTCGACCCAATCTTTCACCGTGCGCCACAAATCTGGAGACCCTTTCTGACAGTATGGCTGGCCTGTGCAGCAGCACAGGTCGATTCCGTCGACCACCCACCCTGTTGCTGGTAGTTAAATCGAGTGATGGCAACGACTGCAGTTTTTTTCCAGTTTCCAGCATTGAGAAATGGTTGCGCTTCAAAGGGTTCAATGCATTCAATTCGTTCGGAAGGGCAGTTTCTCCCCAGCCACATGCCAAAAAACCACAAACCACGATATCCCACGAAGTAAATAAATGCATGAAACAGAAAACTAAAAAACTAAAACTAAAAAATTAACTAAAACCGCTCTATTAAAAAGTACACCACAAGTTCTCAATTCCTCGGCAGATTAGATGAACACAGATACGTGGACCCATTTTTATAAAGAGCAGACGATTTATTTATATGCAATTTTTTTCAAGTGACTATTAAAAAAAAAGAGGGGGAAGGAAGTTGATTAAAAAAAAAAAAGGTTATTGATAGAAGGAATAAATGACCGGAAACAGAGGTGGACCACATCCGTTCTCACGAGACGGCGAAAAAGCAGGTAAGGTGGCAAGGTACAACACTCGCAATCAATCTGTCACGATTCCGAAGAAAGGTGACGTAAGACGTCCGCGATGAAGATAAGCTCGGAAAGAGGTGATTAGGATTTACTGAGCATGTGATATGGAGAGACAGTGAAAGGGGCCAGTTAGAGAAAGCAAAATGTCGGCGAATAACGGGAATCGGCAGAATTCTTTTTTTTTTCTTCTTTCCGAGATAAAAGTATGGGTGACTTCGATTTGTCAAATCATGCTTTCTGATAACCTGTCAGTCCGCTGTCGGTTTGGAGTTTGAAGGATAAAGGGGAAGATCTAAAAGAACTACAATTTTTACAATAGGCGTAAAGTTATATGGGCCCGTGGGGCTCGAGCCCCCCAAAATTTGTGATAGGGGCTGAGCCCACCCAATAATTTATCACTAAATACAGGAAACTAATTTATACTAACATAAAAAAAAGTATTCACGCTATTTACAAATGTTTAAAAAAAAACCTTTACTTGTACTTTTTCTTCTTTTGATTTCAATCATGATTTAGTATTCATTGTGACGCCCTGTAACACACAATGTTACTATAAGCTGCCATCGCCAGGCTCTGGTTCATTAAAATCAGTTTATGCAATGTAAATATGCAATGAAGAAAAAATCAGATGTGTCTAAAATGCACTATCTCATCGAATATGTTTTTTTTTCCTCCTTTGTATTTTTTACTTTGCTTCTATTTTTAACTTATAACATGGTAGGAAGATACTAACATGGATACTTACCTTACATTGGCATAGAATTCTATGGACCCATAGAGATCGAGCGCCTCCAATAATTGACACTTATATATAGTAAGTCATAGCTGCCAACTACTATGGAATATAACTAACCACTATTTGTAAACAGTATATCTTTTAATTATTTTTTTCAAAATAGTAACCAGCTCGTGCGCGCATCACAAAAATTTTGCTATATTTTAAGCCGAAAAATCATGTAGAAAAAGGGGTTAATTATATTCCGTAGTAGTTGGCAACCATGAGTAAGTTATACGTGATGTGTACGTGAATCAGTGGCGTAGCCATAAATTTTTCATGGGGGGGGTTATGACTTCTGCAACTCACATATATGTATACGGGTGTATGCTAAGGGAGTGAAGAATATACAATTTGTATGGCAAAAAATTCCATATTGGGGGGGAGGTTATGACCCCCCCAACCCCCTCCCCCTTTGGCTACGCCACTGACGTGAATGTAGGTGGTTGAGGGGCTCGGCCCCCCCAATAATTTTGAAAACTTTACACTTATGATTTTTACTTTCGTAATAGTCGCCCTCGTATAATGGTCGCACTCCCGTCCCGTTTTGAAGGAGAAAAAACCGAAAAAGTATTTTCCCCGCATAAAAGTCGCAGTCACGTACTTGACTTTCGTTTAAGTCTATAAAAAATACAGTCAACTCCGGATATAATGAACTTTCGGCTATAGTGAACGAAAAACCATCAGTCCCGATTCACATGCATTATCTCAGTTCAACATAGGGACACTTCGGTTTAGTAAACTTCGGATATAGCGGACGAAATTGGATGGCCCCTAGACAGGGGCGTAGCCAGACATTTTTCATGGGGGGGGTACGAATTCTACAACTCACATATATGCATACTTGTGGGTGATAAGGGAGTGAAGAATGTACATTTTGTGCGGCAAAAAATTCCTCATGCGAGGGGGAGGGGGGGGGTTATGACCCCCCTAACTCCCTTGGCTACGCCCCTGTACCCTAGAGGTTCACTATAACCGGAGTTGACGGTATTACTATAAAAAGAAAAATGTCTCTTTTTTTTTAAATTTTGTACAATTGAAGAAAAGATTATTTAATATACTGCAATTAAACTGGAAACATTTGCTAAGTTAGTTATATTTTTATAATGCCAGTAATGTTCTGGATTAGATAGTACAATATTGCATAGCAGATTTCCTCGCA
>JAWZYV010019356.1:0-23573 GCA_038373885.1 Cheiracanthium punctorium
CTTTGGGCCAAGGCCCCTAGACTCTGTACAGTTGTTTTTCATATGAGGGGTTCGACCACTAATAAGGCTTATTCGTCAAACAGGCATGATTTCCACTGACAAAAGCCTAAGATTTGATCCAATGCTACTGAGAAACACATTGCTTGGTTCTTGCATGTTTCTTAGAACATAAAAATTTAAATGTTACACTATTTTTAATTGTGTAAAACCTATAAAAACCTTGCATATTTGCCATCCAAGGCGATATTTCATAATTTGGTGACTTACGTATACGTTTAGTTCATAACGATTTCTAAGAAAACAGTGCTTCATATGTTTTTCTTTGATAAAATGTATGGAACAGCTAGAATATCTTGCTATCAATGGCGATTTATCATTATTTGGCAATTTACACATGCTCATAACCGATAATTATTGCTCATGTAAGGTTGTCGTGAAAACAATTATCCATACATTCATATACATAATGCTTTGCAGATTGGCTTATTTAGCACCACGAAATGTATCATCTCGTTGGCCTGGCAAATATCCAAGCTGTACGAAAACTGGTATAATGGCATGGTTAACGCCGCTAATTATTTCTACAGGTGTCAAATACACAGGCTGTTCTAACTGGCATTGCTATGATCTGCATTTGAATTATTTTTTATTTTAAAAATGCTGGGTGTTAGCATTTTGGAATGCACACAATATTTAGATTCACCTTGCTTGGGGAGACAGCCGTGGTCCTACCTGATGCCAAAATTGTGCTTTTTAAATTAGTTATGTATTAGATAAAGGAATAATCGGTAATTTTAAACCTTGTTATCTGAGAGAACTTACCACTATTTGAAAATTGCGAATATTAAGTAACACACTTTGACTTATTTATTTCACATATTTTTTTTTAATTTGGCACAAAATTGGTGTAATTCTACTTCATGTTTGTCAAATTCACAGTATTGGGCATACTTGGAATTCCTTTGTTGCAAAGGCATGAATGATTTTATGCTGGAGCAAATTGCTAAACCTGGCAACCATTATGCTTATTTTTTTCAGTATTTTATTAATATCTTCTAAAATAATTAAAATTTTAAAATTTAAGTCAGCTTATCGACTTCCCTCGAATTTTCCGAATCCGTGGACACCTTTTTTCAAAACACAAATCCCCACAGTTTTGGTAGAGATAGCATGACTTTTCACAGTGGCAGCGGTGGCAGTTACTCTTTTTTAGAATAGAGAGAGAAGATGTGCAAATAATTTAACTCAGTGATAAATGCTATTTTCAAAATGAAAAAGTCCAAAATTTGGACTTTTCAAAATGAAAAAGTTTAAAAATTATCATAAATCAAGAACCGTGTTTCTCTAGTCTCCAAAAATCATTCCTTAACAACCTTCTAAAAGTGATGTAATATAACACTGCCCCCGTAATTTAGTAACACATGGAAAATATTTTGTTTGTACTGATATATCACTATGATCATGATTTTCAAAATTACAATTTTTTTTTCCTTTTTTTTAAATCTCTTTTCTTTCTTTCTACCTGCATAACCCTCTCTTGAGCAATTTTTTTTTTTATTTTATCATCCATGTAGAATTTGCTAGCCACATTCATAAAGTAACTGACAAGATAAAATGACTTTAAATACCTATACTTGTAAAGTAATTTTAAAAAATGTCAGGCATTAAAGGATTTTGAAGCATTAAATGTCATTTATTTAGTATAAGACTATTAGTTTGCTACCTCTAATTATAAAGTTCTCTTAAAAAATGCACTACAAAGATATTTTTTAATATTTTCAGATTTGTTATGTCGAGTGCAGCTAAACTTAACTATCATGTAAAAATTTTTAATGATTGTTTGGTTAGTATTGTCTGACATTCACAAGGGTTATATATTATGTCGTGTAATCCTGAAATAGATAGGAAAATTTTAAAAAGAATTTTTATTCCAGAATAGTTCAAGCTCTATAAAAAAGTTTACAATTTCGAAGTATAGAATTAAAAAATATATATTTCAATAGACAGGCTACACTTTCTAAGGCATTTAAATAAAATGTCATAAATCCATTATATATTGAATACATTCTTCAGATTTATTGTGCTAGTTATTATTGTTTTAGATTTTAATCTTTTTATGACATAATATTTGGCACAAATTTATTGTTTTGAAAGTTAATGCTGTTCCGATGAAATGTAAATTCGTGTTTTATAAACGTTTTTTTCTTTGTTGGTTGGGGGGAATCAGTAATTTATATTAATATCAAGGCTTTGCAGAAATATGTGTTTGTTAATGGTTCTTCGAAGAATATTTAGTCTTAAAGTGTTTTATTAGTTCAATAATTGATGGTAGTTTAATATTTTTTAATGTAGTGTTGAGTTATCTGGAAATTTCATGCTGCTTTCAAAGGAAAGCGGATTGAAATGAAAAATTTTCACAAATTTGACTGCAGTACCATCCTTTGTAATAATATGTTATTTGTTTTCAATCATTCAGATGTACCAAGACCTGTCCTTAAGCAACTGAAAAAAAATGGCATACTTTTTGTACAACACATAACCCAATAATTTATTTAATTTTTACAAAATAAAAATTTTCTGAGTGATAAACCTTGATATTCTCCTAAATTTAATTGTGTATTATTTTAAATGTTATTATAATTCTTTTTTTTTTTTTTTTAGGTTGATGAAAATGCTCCTGAATTGGATCAACAAACACTGATAAAGGAAAATGAAATTTTGAGAAAAAAGGTCAAAGAGTTAGAGGAGAAATTAACAGCAGCAGATGCACGATTTCTGGCATTAGCGAGCAAAGTAAAAACATCCAGTCTTTGTGTGATTCTTCTGATTTGACCTCCAAGCTGCCCGCTGCAAGAGCACATTCATCTTTTGAAATTTTTCAACTGCATCTCTTGTATCATTCTTTTCATGAATGAATCATGGACATTGATGTTCACTCTTCAAAGTACATGGAGTCATCGACTCTCCAGTCTGCATCCATACTATGGTTTTTAATCCAAAAAAATGTTTTAAAGTCTTCTGGACCACTTCGTGACATTCAAGAAAAAATTCTTTAACAAAAGATTCAAGAAAAAATTCTTTTAAAAGAGTCTTCTGGACCACTTTATGACAATTCAAGTTACTCTTTCCTGTCTATAGCATCGCGAAGCTGCCTGTTGCATGAGCACATTCATCTTGAAAATTTTCAACTGAATCTCTTGTATCATTCTTTTCATGAATGAATCATGGACATTAATGTTCACTCTTCACAGTAAAACAAGCCGTCGGCACTGTACTCTGCATCCATACTATGGTTTTTAATTCTAAAAATTTTTTAAAACTCTTTCAAGACATTCATGACATTCAAGTTACTCTTTCCTGTCTATAACATCCTGAAACTGCCTTATGCATAAAGAAAAACATCCAGTCTTTGTGAGATTCTTCTGATTTGACCTCGAATCTGCCCGCTGCGAGCACATTCATTTTTTTGAAATTTTTCAACGTCATCTTGGTGTATCAATTTTTTCATGAATGAATCATGGACATTGATGTTCACTCTTCATAATACACAGAGTCATTGACTCTGCTGTCTGCGCATTTCCGGATATTTTTTTCCTAACTTGTGCTTATTTCTTTAAAATTGAAATTGATATTAAAAAGAAATGTATTAGGTTTTAAATTGAAATGATATTCTATGCTTGGGCCTTTTCAATATGAATCTAAGTGGTTGCATCGGCACCATGATCCAACAGCGAAAAATCTTGCTTCGAGAAAATAATGTGTTTAAAAGTAGTGTGTTGAAGTAAAAACATATTATGTGTTAAAATAATATGTTTTTACTTCAGATTTTCTGAATAAAGCCAAAAAAACTAAAGCTGCTTCTTTGAAGTCAGCACAGTCAAAGTGAGTTTTTTCAAGTCAGTAAGGTGGTCATAATTAATAAATTGTTAGTCACCAGAAATCTAGAAAATGGTGTATTAACTGATTTATTTGCCTTTTATTCAACAACTTCATTTTCTTTTATTGTTCTTAACTTTATTTAATAAAACTTCAAATCAGTAGTTAATTATATCTAACCTTTTCTGTGGAATTTTAGAAATTAAAAATGCTGTAAGGGTAAGTATGTATCCAGTATCTGGCTGATTTTTTAATATCCGAAATACTGTCGTATATCCGATCTACCAGATATCGGACTGCTCTGCTGGATATCCGGCTGTATACTACTAAGGTTTATTCAAATTAATTATTGATTGATGACAGTAGTATGGTTGAAATATTGGTGTAACACATACATAAGTATTTATTTCTTTTTAATTATGTATGTTATTAGTTAAATAATTGTGATATAAAATGCATTAAAAATAATACTCGTGCATTCTATGGTGAAAAGTGAATTATGTGCACATAAAATTGATGCTTCTTAAAGTCCTCTTGGTAGCCGTTTAAAAGTTGTACAACTTGGATTTTGTATCTTGGATTTTTTAAATAAAGATTTTGATTGCATTCGTCAATTAGTCTCTTTCTTGTCTATTTCCTCCCCCCACACCTTGATTTCTTTTTTTCATTTTATGTGGATGAATAAATTGAAAAACGATGTTTATTTGCTCATTGATCTTGGCTTCTGTTCTAGTATAAAGATTATTTATTTATTTTTGCCATATTACAAGTTTTTCAGGTAAATATTGTCTTATCTTGGCTTCAAATTTCAGATATTCAAAAGTAGAAAAATCATATTGGCAATTTATTTCTATCTATACAATTTTAAACCACAAGCTTTAAAATCTTTCCACAGTTTATTGCAGAACAAGTGTAAAGATTTTTCATTTTCTCCCCCTACTGCAAAAAAAAATTAAGGATGTAAACTGAATTGCCAAAATTTTTAAGGATCATATGGAATGAAAATAAAATTAGCTACAAAATACTTACCCTGCTTGTGCTAGCATTCACTTTTTCAGAATGCTAAAATTTTTATATTTTTGCTGTCTGAACAAATGTTATTCGATTTTCCTAGCCTTTAAATCCAAATTCTACAAAGTAAAATAAGGATATAAAATTCTCACTTTTTACACATTAATTTCTAAGAAAAGTTGTCATTCTTCATTTCGAGAATTTGACTATTCCTGCAGGCATCGGCAAAAATTAGAGAATGTAATGAAAACAGTCTGGACATATATGAATTTAAAATAGTTGAATGTTATACAGTAGAGAGCCAGAAATCTGCACAGCTTGGGACCAAGGCTTGTGCGGATTTTAGGATTTTGTGGATTTCAGGCCCATAAAAGATAAATAATTACATTTCTGATTTTAAAAATGTAGAATACAATGAAATAAAAGCACTGTCAAAAGTATTTCATTTATATTTTCAAATTAAATAAAAAAGGCATGAGAAAAAAGGAAAAAATTACATAATGACTAGAAAAGCAAATTGTTTCAAAATTTCCTTTTCTAATTTTGGAAACATGTTCTATGGTTATTTGTTTTAAAATATTATTATTTTTTTTTTTTTCAGCTTCATTCTTTTATTTATATATTTTTGCAAAATATATATTATCAATAAGTCTTGTTTTGTTGAAGAAATTTGCTGTACTAAAAACTTAAGGTATTCTTATCCTAACTTTTATCAAATGGATTTTATTATTATTATTACCCAAATTTTCATCATCATCATCAGAAGCATGTTTATCTGGATTCAAGACACTTTCGAACAATTTCATCACTGGCAAATGACTGCAAATTTCATTATTTATATCAGAGAAGTTGTGCGGATTTTTGGCCGTCAACTGTAATAGGTTCTTGATTTTGTTATCTATTAAAGGTGAAAACCAAATTTTATGTACTAAGTATTTAAAATTGGCAGAATAATAATCTCCACACATTAACAAATTTCTTCGTTGATTGAAATATTGCAACAGCTGAGGTTTAATAATGCGAAATTTGGGACGAGTTTTTTTTAGCAAAAGAATTATTTGACCTATAAATTACGGTTATAAACAATGTTATTCATCATAACAAAATAACACTAGAATGCTTTTCTGTTTTAAATTTTCATTAAATTAAATTTTAAAACAACTACAACTGAAAAAAATTAATAATTGTATAGTTCAACAAAGTTTTCTCTGGTAGTTAATACAGCATATTTTCAACCATTTTAAATGTTTAAGAAGTTAAATCTTATTGAAACACCAATTATAAACACCTTTGAAAAAAAAAATTACTATAAATTATCTCGAATATCCCCTTATGTTTATTACTTTTATGATTATTCAGTACTATTAATTTATTCTTGTATAATTAAAAAAAAACAAAAAACGGTTGCTGATTAAAGTTTAATAACTTATACAAATTTATTTTATGTATAGAAATTTAATAATCAGTCCAAAATTCTTATATAAATTATATATATAAATGTAACTATTAAAAAAACTTTCTTAAAGTTATGCCAAGCCGATAAGGTAAATATGTTCAGAAAAGAAAAGCGTAAAACACAAAACTGAGCGCGCAAACTGATATACAAAAAAGATTGCGAGCTCGTAAAGAAAACGACGCCAACAACGCGATAACGCGCCAAGCAAAACAACCCCCGCTTCAGCAGTTCGACCCAATATGGCGGTTCGGTCGGCCTGTGTGTAAAGGGGTTCTAATCAGAGCATTTCGACGTGACGTATCTCTGACGTCAGCTGAGTGACAGCTTCGCGCATCGTTCTGCGCATGCTATTTCTTTACCTAAATGTATAATTTAGCAATCTCAGTAATCCGTATAAACTACATGTAATCTGAGGAGGTTCATTGGGTTTTTGGATTACGAACGCAGCCCCACTGTGAAGAATGTAAACAAACTGCAGAATTGCAAGCAACTAGAGATGGGCGGTTCGACTCATTTTACTGATTCGAATCTCGACTCACTCACTACTTCGATGATTCGAATCAGTAATTCGAATCTTGAATCAATAAAACAACTAAAGAAATTTTCCCTCTCTCTGCGCCGAAAGCCGTACTATTTAAACACCCTTCACCCATTCATCGGGTTTCTTCTCCGCTGAGTTCTCGGGCAGTTAGCATCTCTCTCTCCTTGCTCCAGTAAAACTAGTGTTTAAACTGCCCGAAATGAAAATACAGGGGAGCTTCGTATGACCCCCTGGGCCTGTAAGATTAAAAGGTTAAGTTTGGTGTCAAAGTATTCGAAATTTTATGTATCGATGGGGGTCCCAGAGGGGGGGTCGAGAATCAATAAAAACGCGCTCCGATGGATAGTTTCCGAGATATACGTTAATTAATTATGGTAATTAGACTAATTAACCATGATTGAGGCTTAAAAGGACTGCAAACATGTAGAAATTGGCTCTGGGATGGTTTCCAGACTTTGGAGTTGCCGCCGGAGGGGGCTAGTGTTTAAAATGCCCAAATTGAAAATATAGGGGAGCTTCGTATGACCCCCTGGGCCTGTAAGATTAAAAGGTTAAGTTTGGTGTCAAAGCATTCGAAATTTTAAGTATCGGTGGGGTGTTGAGTCTAGGGGGGTCGAGAATCAATAAAAACGCGCTCCGGTGGATAGGTTCCGAGATATACGTTAATTAATTATGGTAATTAGACTAATAAACCATGGAGCTGTTTTTTCTGCGATGAGAGAAGAAGAAGCTTTCCGAGAGAAAGCAGTAGCAAAAGCATCACAAGCTGGTATTGATCTCAGGATTTTCTTATCGCCGGCATCAGGCGTAGCCAAGGGGGGGGGGGGTTAGGGGGGTCATAACCCCCCATGAGGAATTTTTTGCCATACAAAATGTATATTCTTCACTACATTATCATACACACGTATACATATATATGAGTTGCAGTAGTCATAACCCCCCCCCATAAAAAAATTCTGGCTACGCCCCTGGCCGGCCTGTATTTTTGCCCTTTATCGAATTCGAGATTTCACTGAAATGAAAATGGGAATATCGGATATTTGATGTTGAAATAAAACCGATATGTCGATTTTTGGCCCAGTCCTACTGAGGGGCTGCTGCCCCCCCCCCCAAAAAAAAATGGGACCCTTTACTTAGCTTACAATTGAACTTTATCTTTAAATTTGATACCCAGCCCACCCCGAAATAAAATCCTGGCTACGCCACTGTCAATAACACTAACTACGCCACTGCTTTAGGCCCTATTTTGTATTTCTCTGAATTACGAAAGAAAATAAAATCATTCCCCTTAAACGAAAAACAAGGTAAAAAAAAAAAACGAAATCTGCTGCAATAAAGCGAAATGTTATTTTGCTTACTACAAAGTCCTTTTGTGAGAGCGCTTAATACCGCCCCTGTATCCTTCATTAAAAGTGACAAGCACAATCCTAACTTTATTTCATTCTATTTCCCTTCACATGAAAATCCGCCACCATGTAAACTTAACGTTCCGTTTTTTTTTTTTTTTTTTTTTTTTTTTTGAGGGTGGGGGCAGGGGGACATATATTAAAGTTAAAAGTAGAAAAGGGATGTTTCATTAAATTTTAAACAAATATTAAATCAGTCAGACAAGTTGGAAGGAGGGATTTTCTTAATTTTTTTTTCGGGGGGGAGATTGACCCCTCTTGCCCTTAGGAAGTAACGCCTATGCCACCCGCCAAAAGCAAACGATGTTCGACCCACTCCACACCCACAGACAGATAAAACTTTAAATCCGACCACCAACCAAGAAATGAAACACCAAAGATTCGAAAAAAAAACTTCAATTAAATGAAACATCCTTTCAACTCTTTTCGACTCCTTTCGACTCTGAGTCGATAGAAGATTCGAAAAAACCCCTCCAATTAAATGAAACATCCTTTCAACTCTTTTCGGCTCCTTTCGACTCTGAGTCGATAGAAGATTCGAAAAACTAACGAATCTCAACGATAGTATACAATCACCGAAACAGAGCGAAACACTGAATCAGTAAAGATTCGTTGCTGCACCAACTCAGTGACCAACTCACCCACACCCACTCATTTACTGTTTCAAATCATCTATCGACTCAGAGTCGTAAAGAGTCGAAAGGAGCCGAAAGGAGTCGAAAAGAGTTGAAAGAGTAAGGGAAAATCCCTGGGAACGGCAAAGGGAAAAGAAGTTTTTCTTCCCTTCGCACTTGGAATGTATTTCCTTTGAGGGCTTGAGATTCGAATCAGTAGAGAGTGAGTGTAAAGACTGAGCCACTCAGTACCAAGATTCGAATCACTGATTCGACTCATCGAATCATTGGCCATCTCTACTGCAGAATTGCAAGCAACAGGCGTTTCAGTTTAGACAGCAATCCACGACTGTGCACGAAAGAATGTTAATTATTTATTTAGAAATATGGAAGAAATTTTAAAGCTGTCCTCAAATAATTAAACTCTAATTGCAAAATTAGATATTGTTTCTAGTTTAGGATTGTGATTTTTTTCATGATTTTTAACTATATGGATAATTTGTCTCCAATGTAGTTTGAAGCTATGACTAGATAGGTTTATCCTTAGATTGACATGAATTTTAGTGCATGCTTTCTATGGATAGCACTTTCTGGTGTGGATTCTGTTATTAAATGTGCATATAAAATGCATAAGAATAAATCAATAGAAAACATGAAAGAATTGGTTTGTTAATTATTTTTTAAAAACATATTTTGATTAAAAAGTCAATTTATACATTGTTTACAGAACTAGTTTTGTACGAGTGGTCGGTTTATTAAAATAATAATAATAAATAAATAAAACAGGAAGTTTGTGATGTGTTAATGTATGATTACTTATTGTTGCTTATGCTAAAAAACTATAGAATCTACTTTTTTAAAATCACTAAACTTGGCTACCAGCCTTTTTATTCTTTTGCAGTATTCTAAATTAGGGATGGAGTGGAACTTAAATATCTTGAATAAATGTGTTTTTTCTATTAAACTGACACCCTCTTTCATTTCACCTTCTTATCTCAATTCTTTCTGTTGTTTCTTTGACTTCGTGAAATCGTTATCTGTTGTTGTTCTCGTGTCCATGGACAGATGATTAAATGGTTAAACTGTACTTCGTTAAAATAAATCCTTATTCTTTTACCTAAAACTATTTCCACTCTGTTCTGCGTGGAGCTGATATTAGGATTAGAAATTATTATGAAGATTTTTTGATTTTTTGATACTTACGTATTATTGCAGTGGTCATTTCCAACAAAGTATTTTTTCATCAAATGTGCTGGAAACTGTTGCCAATCGTATTTGAAACCATTAATAATTTCATGTGATTGGCATTTATCTTGGCGAGAAATCGAAATCGCCTGTCTTGTTTGAGTGCCGGGATAATACGCCAGTAGCAATTTTTCTATGAATACTGTTCTTACCTGCTGTTTAGATTCAAGAACCTAAATCATTTTATGCAGTCAAATATGTTTTTTTTTCTTTCAATTTTTTTGTAAATAACTTCTAAAGTAATTTAAATTGGCTGACTGACATCTGATTTTTTTAATATCTATCGCTTGCATGTAGTCTGGTTCCTGTGTAAATTATGTGAAAACATATTTTCAAGTAACACTGTAATTTACGATGTTGAAAAAAAAAATCTCTTACATACAATCATCATGGAAGAATATAACTGTAAAACTCTATATACTACTCCTTTTATTATGATTGTTTTTTTTAATCAAATCATTGAACTAATAAATCTGATATGGACACCACATGACTTCCTTGTACCTCTATTAAACCTGAAATATTTTCGGGGCACTTCATCGAAACTTATTTCATTTGAAAGAGACAAAATACTGCAATTCTAAAGTTTACCGCCAAGCTGAGTTCAATTTTAAAGATTTGTTTCACTTAATTGGGCAATATTTTGACAAAAGCCAATAAGCTTGCGATAGCGAGATTTCAGTCACAGCTGTAACAGTTATTCATCACAGATTTTTAATGAAATGAAGGTATCTATAGACCCTTAATATATTTTAAGTCTTTTGGGTGACCCTGTAAATAAATTATTCAGTCCACAGCAATCAAAAGCACAGTTAGATGTTACAATAGTTCTAAATACAAAATTTCAACATTCTACCGCTAAAAGTTTTAGAGTCATGCAAAATGCATAGTTTTTTTTGGTGTTAAATTAGCGATATTTTGGCAAAACTCAACACGGTGGATGACAAATAACGAGATTCTGTACATGGACCAAACAATGAACGACTACAGACATAATATATTGAAGACAGTGGCATAGCCAGGTGAGGGGGGGGTAATAAGGGATCACAACACACACACCCTGAAATTTTTGCAATACAAAATGTATATTCTTCACTCCCTCACCACACACATGTATACATATATGTGAGTTACAATAGTAACCCCTCCCATGAAAAATTTCTGGCTACGTCACTATTTGAAGATGTCTATAGACATTAATGTATTGGAATTCTGGTAGTTGCATATTATCCTGATAGACATTCGTGCCAAAATTATTTTTTCGGAAAATGTGCTGGCAAACTGTAGCCAATTGCAGGGGCGTAGCCAGAAATTTTTGATTGGGGGGGGGGGGGAGTTACGACTACTAAAACTCATATATATGTATATGCGTGTGTGATAATGTAGTGAAGAATATACATTTTGTATGGCAAAAAATTCCCCATGGGGGGGTTATGACCCCCATAACCCCCCCCCTTGGCTACGCCCCTGGCCAATTGTATTCGGAACCATCATGATTTCCTGCAACCTGGATTTATCAAAGCGAAAAATCGCTCATCTTGGCAGACTGCAAGGATACATGCAAGTACCAAAATTCTTTTGGGTGGTCCTGTAAATAAACTCTCCAGTAGATTGGAATAAAAAATCTAGGTGTACAACTAGATGTTACAATGATCTTATATATAAAATCTCAGCAATCTACGACTAATAGTTTTTGAGATATGCAAATTAAATATATACATATATATACCAAAAGTTGCCAAGTTTGGTGACTTTTAACGCAGTTTTTGAGGGAGGTGGCTGAACGTCACCGGACCATTATCCAACCATATGGTAAGATGTTATTCTGCTTGAAATGAATGAATGTTTCTAAAATTGCCATTGGCTGTAATTTGTTGGAATTTTTCTGAGTGCTCCTGTAGAACTGTAAATGATAAAGATACCATTTTTGATGGCAAGATTCATTTTGTAATCCTTAACAACATATATCATTTTTTATTTATTTGAAATAACTTAATATCTCTAAATTACACTTTAATGAATTTCTGCCCATAAAATATAATGTATGGATGTAGATGTTACAACAATCCTAAATATAAAATTTCAACATTGTACGACTCGTACTTTTTAAGATATGTGAGTTACCTACATACACACGTACGTACAGGCAGTGGCGGATCCAGAAATTCTCTTTTGGGAGGGGCTAAATTTTGATAAAAGCTTATTTCACCCAAAGAAAATATACAATAAAGCAAAATTTTAGTCTAAACAAATGTAAAAAGGATTTTTACATTTGTTTGGGAGGGGATAAGTGATTAAAAAAGATCACTTTACATATTCAAAGTGCATAATGAAGCAGAATGTTACTCTCTAGCAATCTCTTTTGGGGGGGGGGGGGGGGTAAGCCCCCAAGTCCCTCCCCTGAATCCGCTACTGCGTACAGGTGCCAGGAAACACTGATCAAAATGGTCTAGCTGTCAGTCAGAATGCTTGTACATGAATTTATATGAACATACATACATGTGTACAATGAGATGTCAAGCAAAAACTCAGTAAATTTAGACGTAGTCAAAATCTGGATACCGAATTCTTTTTGCGATCACATTATTTCTTTGTACGTCATACAAGGAAGTAAAAATATTAGTGTTTATAAATTTTATAGACACACACACACGTACAGTGCCCCTAGAAAGTGATAACATGCTTTAATTCTTTATCTATTAAAGATAATTAGGCAGTGTGAATTGAATAAATGTTTAAAATAAGGTTAAAAAAAAAGACTATGTTAAGAGAAAATGCTTCTTGTTAATTTTCACAGAGTTACACTTTTTAAAATTTCCTAGAACTACCTTACAATAAAATTCCTAGAAAATAAAATGTACCCCATGCACAAATGAGGTGATGTACAAAATTTCAGCCTTTCATCATGTAACGTCTTAAGGGATATCTATAAACAAAGGTGACTGGGGTCTATACTTGAATTTGAATGTAAAATATTCTTTCATAATATCTGTATGACCCTTAAAATGTGATTTTTTTCCTTTCAAGAGCTACTGAAAATTAGTTTAAGTCAGTACTTATTATCTTCATACCTTTGACACTTTTCAGGATATAATTATCAAATTTTGTCCATCACCTCATCAGAATATGGAGCACATTTTACCGATTGGAGATATTTTTGTATGCGGGTTATATACAAAAAGTGTATCTTTTTGGAAATTAATGAAAGAAATTTTTCAATGAGAAAACATTTAATTGCTCCAGGGCTAGCAGCAATTTCTGGCAAAAAAAGGTGCCGGAGCCTTAATATTCTTATGTTAATACTCAGTAGCGAACTGCAAACTCCTGTAATATGGGGTTGGTAGCATATTTAATTAAAATAACAATAATTTAAAGATTTTCCCATATAATAATTATTTCACAGAACAGTGATATAAAATTAAATAGTCGGAAATTAGCAGGAAGAAATATAAACATTATACAGAAAACACCCAAATTCTGGTGGTCTCAGGACTCTCAAATCTGGTCGAGGTGAAGCGAATATGATTTGTCGTGTCTGCTAAAATCAGTTTGTGCTTGAAAAGGGGAAAATTTATGAATTAATGTATACTAGTGTTGGGCTTCGGAGCAAAGTATTCATGAGCTTTGCCTAATATGTAAAAATTCACCCAGAAAAAAGAAATACAGGGTCAGAGTTCCAGCTTTTGATTTCTGTTCTGATTCTAACTTGAAACAAAATTCAAAAATGTAATTGTAGAATTGTTTAGTACAGTTTTATGAGCTAACATTGCGAAACATGTTTTCCATCTTATAATAAAAAGGCAGAAGCTTTATGGAATTATAAATTTACATTTTGCACTCATGTTTACTGTCAATTTAAATAATTATGCAACTAAGTAAAGAACACATTAATTGGTCTACGTCTTTAATTTAGTTGATTTATTGGATTATTTTTTTAATTCATATTCATACGTATTAGATTAATTACATGTACAAATATGTTATGCGATGCATATGTTACACTTCTTTATTAATGGGATAACTGGTCTTATTTTACAGGCATTTACATATTTAAAAGAACACTATGATAAATAATAACAAGCAGTACATTTATTTTTTATAAAAGAAAAAAAAACAATCTGAATATATCGTAATAGAAATTTAAATAAACACTTTTTTAATATAAATATTAATGGAATTTGATGTTTTCTAGGGCATACAGAATATCCGATGAATTATAATTCAAAAACAAAACTTTATTATTGCATAAATCTCACAACGTAAGAAAATTTCGCATGCACAACAATGATATTTGTAAACAAACAGTAATCCGAATGACCTGCCTAATCTTAAAATAAACATTGTGTTTATTCCCGTACATAATGTTGTCTTTCCGAACGCAGTACCAGCGGAAAAAGTCGCTTGAAATATCATTAAAATATTATATGTTAAGCTTTTTAAAATATTAAACGCCACCTGGGACACAAAAGTCGAAGGTCTGATTAACAAATTCCATCCATTACAATCATCCAAAAAATTAAATTTAATACTTTTTTTGAATGTTGAAAATCGGGTTTTTCCCATTGAAATACATTACGAGAACCCCAAGCTGTCACGCAAGACGGCGACCGATCGCAGAGAGGAGGGGTTCGTCGAAATGCTCTATTACCGTCAGGGCAAACCGGGGCCATCGTGATTCTACCGGGCCTGCTTGTGCACTCCGATGAGTCATCCAAAGAGGCCTACGGATGCTCACTTATTGGTTCCGGCACTTGGATGCGTCATCTAACGGCCGAATCTAACCCATGAGGAAAAATCCGTAGGCCTCTTTATCCGTAGGCCTCTTTATTCGCACGGATACCGCTAGTTGATACATATTCCATTTAGTTGAAATTAGTGATACAACGGATATCAATTTGGCCGGATACCGAATATTCGGCCAAACTTTCAGCCAGTTATCCGGCAGAAGTATATTTTCTTCTTTTTCGTTTTATTTTCACTCGTTTTCTTAGATCATTGAGCTATTACGTTTTTCTTTGAATTTTCTCATTAGTTTCAAATCATTTAATTGAAAAATCAGAAATCCTTTTGGGATTGTTTCCATGAACTTAGTACCCGTTTTACTGCAATTAAAGTCATTCAAATAACATTGTCATGGATGTTCTCCCTCAAGAGTTAGATATGTATCTTACAAAATCAGTTCTTGAAAGAAAAATATCTCCATTCAACTGTTGGAAAACCAATGGAACAAATTTCTTTACTTTACGAAAATTTTGAGAGGGAGGGGGGCATTTTCTCATTAGTCAATTTATGGTGGGAAAAAAAAAAAGGTAACAATTCTCATAAAGATTAAAAAACGGTGTTTTTGTAGAATACTTTCTAAATTATTCTACAAAAAATTTTTGTAGAATAATGAATACTAAAAAGTATTGAAGACAAAATATTTTCACAAAACTGTTTTTTCGCATTTTTCATTATTGCAGTTTTTAGAATTTATTCATTTATTTTGTTTATTTATGTTATTTGTCTGTATATAATTTTAGGCCGGATATTTAAAATATCCGGCTACTGCCAATTATCCGGAATATTAGCGGGATAGGCCGGATGCAGTATGTGCGCCGAATATCCTTTGCATCCCTAGTTGGTACCGTCTTGTGAAAGAATGCTTTATAAGTATTTTCAAAGAGACTGGCTGAGCCGGAGACTTCAGCAAAAGATTCGACGTGGAAAGATCAGAGCCTTATTATAGCATGGGCAAATCGGGACTTTGCCCAGGGTCCCCGGATCGAAAGGTCCCCCAATATCAAATGTTGTTCTGAAATATTCTATTTTGCATCAACATTTTAGGAAAAATAAAACAAATTTCATAGATTGGAGGCCGCCAAATTCATCAGTGCTCGGGGGCCCAGTTGTACATAATCAGGCTCTGGGTAAGATTGCATGTTTGTGACAGTTGTGGTTACAACAAATTGCAAAGCTACGTAAGAAACGGGGTACAGAATTTTATGGTATCTAATAAAATATAAAATTTTCTGGAGATTAAATCTGAATGAATACAAAATTTAAATTTTTGAAGAGCCCCCTTTAAAAAATCCCAAACAGCAAAATGTGCCCCCATACATTCATTGGGGGATGTACAAAATTCCAGCCTTTCGTAATGAACTAGCTCAGAGATATGTTTAAACGAAGTTGGTAAGGGGTTGTGCAATGTCAATAATAGAAAAAGTATTAAGTATTTATGCAATTATTGTTTTCTTCCGTAATGTGCGTGCAGCCCTTGAAACGTGAACTTCGAATGCGACTTTTTCTCTCCAAAAGCTTTTGAAAAGGGGTTTAAGCCAACAGGTATATTTATGTTTATATTTTGAATCATCAAACTAATATTATAAATGTCAATGTTTGTACGTGTGTTTGTTATTTTTTTCACACTGAAACGGTTTGACGGATTTCGATGAAATTTGGAATAAAAACAGTTAAAAGTCCTGGATTAAAAAACAGGCTACTTTTTATCGAGCGAAAAAAAAACACTGTTCCTATAATAATAAAAACCCCCCATCTTTTATACAAGGAAAAAAAAAAAACAGACAACAAGAGTTTTTATTTACAAAGCCGTCGACAGATGGCACATACTTATAGAATACGCAGTTTTTAATTTAAAAGAATCCTTTTATCGTCTGCTACACTTGGAATACACTGCAAAAGAATACACCTGAATAAGTTTTACGTTAGTATAGGGAACGCCACTTACCCTAGGGCCGCCCTGTTTGTAACCATGTTTTGTACAGCCATGGCTCACTTGGATAAATACAGGCTGTCCGAAAACCAGTTAATGATTAACTTAGTCCAGGGGGGGGGGGCATCTGCTCAGTCGCCGCTCTTCTCCCTCCAGATCTGAGAAGGTTAAAACCGTTCGCTGTAGCTTCAGATCATAAAATATCTCATTAGAGAAACAACCTTTCATCTAGAAGAGTAGTCATAACAATAAATTATTTCCTACTGTAAATGGCGCTTTACCATGTTTTATAAATGCTGTAAGTAATTAATAAACGCCTCTTGGTTATTGTTTATTTTTTCAGATTTTCAAAACACATTCATCCAAACTTAAGGCTGGCTGCACGGAAAGTTCAAGATAAGGGCAATTCCGGAAGTGTGGGGTGGCCCCCCCTACACACACTCCTCATCTCAAAATGATTAACTTAGTCCTAAATCTTATTCCTAAAGACAGTCATAAATTCAGACCAATTAATGTTTTGAAATCGCGCAAACTTTCTAACTTGCAATAAGTCGTCTTGTATTTTGAAATGAATCCGTAATTCTCTAATGTTTAGTAAATATCTGTACTAACTATAAATAATCTGAAGTAGAAAGGCCATGCAATGATTACACTAAAAACAATCATTAAGAACAACTTGCAAGAGTGCATATAACATCCAATTCATAACAACGGAAGCTGCCGTGATTTATGTGGCTAAGTCTAAAGCCTATTTTTTAGTAATTCACAACTGCATACTTATCAAACATAACATCCTTATGTGAAATCATTTTGAACTCCCTTCTTCCCCCCCCCCCTCAACTGAAAGCGTAATGTGCCAGATGGCCTTTTTACATTGCTGAAAAAACAAACATTCCAGGGGCATTTTTCAGATCACGCGAAGGAAAGAAAACAGAAAATATAATTATTTATAAAAGGACATTTTATCTGGGTGTATTTATAAAAAAAAGGCCGATTGGAATTTTGTGAAGGAACCAGGGGCGGATCTAGAGAAACCATCTGGGGGGGCTCCGTTTTTCATTAGGATGATACATTGATTTCCCAATACTTTTTCTCCCTGTGTATAATTAGACATGGTACATCACAACTAAATAAGTATGTTGTCTGCTGCAAGAACCGCCGAAAGAAAACTCGGAAAGTGAGGGGGGGAGCAGAGCTATCGTGCGCCCTATACCGATCATTGTTATCCAGGAATGGATAACAATGATCGCTATCGTAAACGTTAAACTCTTTGCACGAGTGCAACTCGTTTGGTGTTTACGAATGCGGCCATTGTTATTCAGTTCTGGATACTTTTAGCTTTGATTTTAGCCATATTTTCTCCGGCAGAGATGGCAACAGTGATTCGTTGCCATATATGTCGATCCCCACGGACTAAAAGGCTTTAGGACGGTCATCGGGAAGCGGCAGACGGGCGAAACTGCGTCAGCCTCTGAAAGGAAAATATGCGACCCCCTTTTAATGATTAACGGCATGGGCGCCCTCTGACGACACACGGCGTAAGTATCTCCCGCGGGTTGCTTCCGTTGATATTTGTTTACCTTTTAGCTACTAGTTCATGACGCATGCGCCAAAAATTAATGGGTACGATCCCCAGTGCCACCTTTTGGGCAAATTTCATTTAGTTCTTTCACAATGCTTGGATGATTGTCCTGAACCCTCTCCCATAACGTAGATCTTCTACCAGAAATTCGGCCATTTCTATTGGACGAAAGTGTCACATCCATATGTCCATGAAGCTCGGGAGGAGAAACATCGAATTGTTATCCAACTTGGACCAACTATGCAGTATGAGAATTGCCGACGAAACTGTGGCTACCATTGATTGCGCCATCTATTGACGGTAGCGGAAAACAACGTCGCGCGCGCGAGCTTTCCGATTTCATGCTTTTCTAATTGGGATTTATTCATTTATGCTGAAATTTCATGAAGTATACACTAACATTTGAATAAATTAATATGCATATATAATAATTTTGTTTCTATATTACTTAGTTACAACGATGTAACATCAGTTTGAAAATTTAATAAATTAATTAATAATTTAAATAAATTCTCTTTAAAACTGCATGCGAACGATATAATAGATCAGTTTTTGACAAATATTTTTGGTAGCAATTCGCTAAAAATTAAAAAATATTACCTGCCTTCTTTCAGGCTATAAATTCCTCTTATATACCCGCTCTTCCACATTATATTTTATTTATTATTATTATTTTTTTTTTTTTTTGTCTTTAGTTTTAAAGTTGGTTAGTTAAACCAAAAAACAAAAACAAATATGGAAAGAGAAAAACATTTAACGCCGTTTTTCAGCACCACCAGAGCCTGATTATAACCAACAAGGGCCCCAGGAATTGATGAATTTGGGGGGGGGGCATCTATGAAATTTGTTTTATTTTTCATAAAATTTTGATATAAAGAAGGATGTTTCAGAACAAGATTTGAAATTGGGGGGCCCTGGGCAAAGTCCCGATTTGCCCGCGTGATAATAAGGACCTGAGTACCACAAAAAATTACATAAAAATCAATGTCTTTTTAGTATCAGTATCATTTTTCAGTACTACAAAAAATTTCATAAAAAGCATAAAGGGAAAAAAAATATTAATTCAATAAATACACGCATATTCAGTGATTGACTCTTTTGCATTAGTTTTGCAAGCTTTCACATATCAGAAAAAATCTAATATTTTTTAATTTTGAAAAATTTTGTATTTAAAAAAAAAACAGACTTTGAATTGAAAATATTTGTTTCTGTATAAGTTTTGCAGACTTATGCCAAAAATATCTATTCATTTGTGTATCTCTTATATATTATAAAATCCCCTCCCCCACCCTAATTAAATTAATAAACAGAAAAATATTATTTATAAAACTGTTATTATTTTTTTAAAAATGGACAATTTCAAAGTATTATACTGCTGTTTCAATTTGATTATTGGGCCAAATGCCAATTTTAAAGTGTTCATATTAGCAATATACTACTACTAACATGTACAAAAGGTTTTCATTTACATAGTGTTACTTTTTATGTTATACATTTATAAGGGGCCATATTAAAGAAATATTATGGTGATGCTGTATTGATGCTGTTTGGAGCTTTAAATAACGTTGGATTTTTCTTCCCGAGCGATACATTTCTTTTTCCGGCTTCTAGATATCGGGAATGGGCGATCAGGCGGGAAAACGGACCAGGATCCATTTTCCCCGGCAGGAGGCGCAGCGCACCGCTTCAATAGGGATTTAGCGTTGTTTTGATTGTGAACGAGCTATATTTTTTTAATAAAATAAATTATTTTGATAGAATATGGGTCGAGCGAGCCACTGCTTTGCACCTGGATGTGACAGTGGATATCCAGAAGCCAGAAAAAGAAATGTATCGCTCGGGAAGAAAAATCCAACGTTATTTAAAGCTCCAAACAGCATCAATACAGCATCACCATAATATTTCTTTAAGGGGACAGCTTACTTTTAAGAATAGGAAAATGTAGAAATTTTAGTTCAACTTTCATAATTAAAAAAAATAATGAATGCATGCAGAAACACAATTTTTTTTTTCAGTTAACTACTATGACATTACTCTATTGATTAAAAATATTATTGTAGTTTATTATAAAGGTGATAATTTAAAAAATATTATTTTACCAAACAATATTGTAAAAACAATTCAAGGGTACTTTCCCACTGCGCGCAAGATATCTCAATTAGAATTCCTTTGATCCTCATAATTTTTTTCTAAATTAAACAAAACATTATAATTAACAATCTAAACTAAAATGGTTTAATTATTTTCATAATTTAAATTTAAAAAAAATATTTAATCTAAAAGTTTAAATTATCATAAAAATTTTGATAATTTTACAATCATAACTTTTTTTCTATGAAACACAACCATTTCATTTTAGTTCATTTCGTTCATTATATTAAAATAAATGCCTGAGAAAAATTTCAAGTTGATATCTTAAATAGTTTTTAAAATATCATGCGCGCAAACTTGAAAAACAGTGTTTTGAGAAAACGCCAATTAAAGTTCAAATTGTAGTTTTGGAACATAAATTTAATTTTTAAAAATTAAAAACATTTTCTATTGAAACATTTACTATTTAAAAATAATTTTACTGAGTATTTAAAATGATTAACCCAAAATATGTTTTAATATGGCTTAAGAAACATCAATCTAAAGAAAAGCTCGACAATTGTAAATATGAAAAAATAGGTACATACCTTAACAAAAGATACATTTTTAGGATATAAAGGCACGAATATTGGTAAAGTACATTATTTGAAGTTATTTTAATAATTATATCCATGTATATATTTTTTTTTTTACTATGCAACATAAAAATTTGATTTTATTTCACTTTATGAACTTTTCGATTTAAAATTTTCCGCTTTCATGCACATTGCCTTCGTTTTCTTTTATTGCCTCAAACTGAGAACTGTTGAGCATTTTTCTGGCTCTGCGAGTTTCTAAATTAAATTCTGTACATTTCTTTTCTGCCTCTTTCATGCTTTTAGTGTCAACATTAGTTGCAGCTTCTACAGCATGCTGCCCAACTTGCGTTTACATTTTCCTTTTTATTTCAATAAATAATTGTCATACAGAAAAATGGTTGGTATCAATCTTTTTAGAATAAAGTAAACTATTTAATGAGATAAAAATCTCAAAATCAATTTTTGGGGCATTTTAAAAGTAGGCTGTCCCCTTAATATGGCCCCTTATAAATGTATAACATAAAAAGTAACACTATGTAAATAGAAAACCTTTTTTACATGTTAGTAGTAGTATAATGCTAATATGAACACTTTAAAATACGGCCCAGTAATCAAATTGAAACAGCAGTATAATACTTTGAAATTGTCCATTTAAAAAAAAATAATAACAGTTTTATAAATAATATTTTTCTGTTTATTAATTTAATTAGGATGGGGGAGGGGATTTTATAATATATAAGAGATACAGAAATGAATAGATATTTTTGGCATATGTCTGCAAAACTTATACAAAAACAAATATTTTCAATTCAAAGTCTGTTTTTTTTTAAATACAAAATTTTTAAAAATTAAAGAAATATTAGATTTTTTCTGATATGTAAAAGCTTGCAAAACTGATGCAAAAGAGTCAATCACTGAATATGCGTGTATTTATTGAATTAATATTTTTTTTTCTTTATGCTTTTTTATGAAATTTTTTGTAGTACTGAAAAATGATACTGATACTGAAAAGACATTGATTTTTATGTAATTTTTTGTGGTACTCAGGTCCTTATTATCGCATGGGCAAATCGGGACTTTGCCCAGGGCCCCCCAATTTCAAATCTCGTTCTGAAACATCCTTCTTTATATCAAAATTTTATGAAAAATAAAACAAATTTCATAGATGCCCCCCCGAAATTCATCAATTCCTGAGGCCCTTGTTGATTATAATCAGGCTCTGGTGGTGCTGAAAAACGGCGTTAAATGTTTTTCTCTTTCCATATTTGTTTTTGTTTTTTGGTGTAACTAACCAACTTTAAGACTAAAGACAAAAAAAAAAAAATAATAATAATTAATTAAATATAATAGGGAAGAGCGGGTATATAAGAGGAATTTATAGCCTGAAAGAAGGCAGGGAATATTTTTTAATTTTTAGCGAATTGCTACCAAAAATATTTGTCGAAAACTGATCTATTATATCCTTTCCTTGCAGTTTTAAAGAGAATTTATTTAAATTATTAATTAATTAACTCACGTTACATCGTTGTAACTAAGTAATATAGAAACAAAATTATTATATATGCATATTAATTATCATATTTTTTATTCAAATGTTAGTGTATACTTCATGAAATTTCAGCATAAATGAATAAATCCCAATAGGAGAAGCATTAAATCGGAAAGCGCGAGCGCGCAATGTTGTTTTTCGCTACCGTCAATAGATAGCGCAATCAATGGTAGCCGCAGTTTCGTCGGCAATTCTCACACTGCGTAGTTGGTCCAAGTTGGATAACAAGTCGATGTTTCTCCTCCCGAGCTTCATGGGCACTAGGTAATATAGGAAAAATATTCTCAAAGTACTCAAGCCGCAAAAAAATTAGCAGCATTATATTTTTGTTACTTGTGCTATTATCATGAAATATAAGAAAACAAAACTTCTCATTTTTTTATAACCTCTTCTTTAAATAATATAACAGGTATAGTGAAATTATAAAAATAATTAAATAAAACTCTCAACTTCTAGTGTCAAAAAAAAAGTTGGTGGTGAGGTGTAATGAAGCACTAAAAGAAAAAAAAAATATTTATTAACTTTAAAAATGCAGTTTAAATAGCTACAAAAACCTTGAGGATAACCACAAAATCTATTTAAATATGTATACATAACTCTGATTATTTATTTTTTAAAGCGTTATTATATTTCTTCAATTTCGAAATATAAATAATTAATAAAATCAATAGATCGACTCCTAATTTATGGGAAGTTCCTTGACTATTGTTTGCAACTATTGCCGCTAGATGGCAGAACCAGATAATCTCCTCATCAATTCATCCCCAATAGTGGTGGGTAAAGTCGGTTCTTTTGAGGATCCGGTCCGAACGGATCCGATCCTCTGAAGGACCGACTCCTTCGGACCCGGTCCTATTGGATCCGCTCCCAGGAAAAGGAACGGGTCCGGACCCGTTCCTTTCGGTCCGAAAT
>JAWZYV010019358.1:0-25026 GCA_038373885.1 Cheiracanthium punctorium
CACTCACCTTCGACCTCCATGTTTGGTTCGCTTCCACGTTGGTTTTTTCCTTATACCTATGGTCGTACCCTCAGATTACGTAAAATGACTGCTTTTGTCAGGTAACCTGCAGAAACCTAGCTATTTTTGTTTTTCGTTTAAACTGAAATGTGAGTATGGTGGTACTGGATAATGGAGTACTCCATTCCATCTCCACATCATTGTTTGGGTTCATGAAGTTAGGCTTAAGCCTACATGTTCTCCCCTGGCTCATTTCAACACTTCTCTTTACCTTTGATAGCTCTGTTTTTACAATATTTATGGCTTCTGGATTTCCGATTTTTATTCTTGGTTCAATTTTTTTATTTGTTATTATGTGCTATTTCTTGCTTGATGAATTATTTGGGATTCCATACTACGTAAGTTTAGCTATTTTATATATATATATATATATATATATATATATATATATATATATATATATATATATATATATATATAGTGGCTGGTTTGCTGAAATTTTTTAGCGATGAAAATTCAGATCAGACTGGCCATTTCACGGAGAGAATTGAAAGTATGGGACTTATGTTGAAAAAAAAAACAACTTTCAACTGAAGATTTTGGATCGAGTGATAACTAGATAAGAGAATTAAAAAGTGAAATTTACCATGCTTAAATGACTTCTATTTTTAGTTTTTCTTATATTATCAGCTACTTTTTACAATATACAAGATTTATGGCAAGCCTCAAAACATCATGTCCTTTCATACATTTTTTGTCCATTTTTCTACGGCTTAGTTGCATTTGAAGTTAATGAAATTTATTCTATACGTACACAATAGATCAATGAATATTTTGCTGTAATTTAAAATAGATTGAAGGATATTAAATTTTAAACTTCCAAAACCTTTGACATGCTACTCTTTAGATTTTCTACTTTGTGTCTTAATATTACGTTAACCCGAGTTCTTTATAAATAAATATTTTCCAACGTATTCCACTATTTCTTAATTGTAATTTAATACTAATTTCTGTTTTTTGTAACTTGATGGAATTCAGTCAAGCCAGTCAGTCGAACTCGAACTCCTAAAATATCTTGAGTAATCCGCCACTCGATTGGTTTATCTGATTGCAGCCCTCGAACATTTGTAAGTTAGAAATCCCTGAAATATACTGCAGGGATAAATGAGGAATATTTGTTTGAGAAAAATGCAGTTATATGTCTGACGGACCAATAAATTTTGTATTTTTCTGATCCGTTATATATTTTTATGGTCTTGGACCAGCAGACCACTGTTAATTTCGAGTCCTGTTACAGAGTGTATCATATATTCGAGCATTGTTAAAAAGTTTTTGTGATTTATAGGCAAATATAACCGACCAATAAATATTTTGCTGCAATTTAAAATAGGTTGAATAATATTATATTTTTAGACTTTTAAAACATTTAACTTGCTCCCCTGTAAAATTTCTACTTTGTGGATTAACATTACGTTAACCACAGCTCTTCATGTAAATACGTGTGTAATATCTAACATATTCCACTACACTACAGAGTGCCTCTCAAGTTTACAGATTTTTCAAACATAAAGTGTCTTTTTTAGGCAAGTATAATAGATCAATTAAGATTCTGCTTCCATCTAAAAGGGATTGAATAAATTTTAGACTTTTGAAACACTTAACACTCTCTCCTGAGTAGAATTTCTACTTTGTGGCTTAATATATATATATATATATATATATATATATATATATATATATATATATATATATATATATATAAGGGGTGATAAGATAGTAATCACATAGCAATCTGGGGTGAAAAAGGCAGTTTCAACTTATAAGGTAATAACTACTTTTTTAAAAGCATTGACGTGCCCGTCTAATTTTTGAGCCAAGTTTCATAAACAGTAGGCTCGTCTCCAAAAATTTCATCCATGAAATAAAATAGAATTTTTAAGCTATCCATTTAAGAATTCTGTTTACGGAGAAAAATACATTATTTTCTGACGAACAATGGTCGAAAAGTGCACTGTTGTTTCGGCACTTTTATCGAAAGTGATTATTAACAGCTATGCGAAAGCGACGTTGCCGACCCCTTATTATGTGCCCTATCACCCCTTAAAGTTTTGTCCTCATGAATAAAGGCTAGGAAAAATAAATAACGTTTTCGACTAATAGCGAAAATGCCGTCCCAAAAAAGGGACGCTAGGCATAAATGGGTTAAAATAGATTGAATAAATATTTACACTTTTAAATCCATTAACACTCTCTTCTCTGTAGAATTTCTACTTCGCGACTGAATATTACACTGACCCAAGTCCTTCATATACGTATATACAAATATAATTTCCAACATATTTCCTTATACTGCAGACTGCCTCTTAACGTCTCGCGAATTGTTAAAAACATAAACTGTGATTTATCGGATCCGACATAGCCACCGAAATATAAAAGAAATGAGTTGACAGGACAACTTTCTCACTTGGAGCACTTCAGGGAGAAAGGAAGAAAAAAAAAAACTTTTTCATTTGCCGCAGAAGTGAAGTGAAGAGCGAAAGAGAGAGATTCCCGTATCTGCACTTAATGTGGATGGATGCCAAAAGTTTCGAAGATAGTTTTGCCGCTTTAGGATATGGAGTGAGAGGGGGTGGGGGTGTAAAGAGGGGAAGGGGAGAGAAAACAGAACCATTCTACCCCGGGTGTATGATTTTTCCATTTCTTACCTACATGTGTCTGTGTGTATGTGTGCATGTGATTTTCCTAGAGGGATTGGTTTTCAATCTTCCCTGATGGGTCTAACACTTATGTTTGGGAAGTTATGTAGCTCGAGGCAGTTCTTTTGCGATTAGGATATAAGACTATTAATCGTTCCTTATTATTGAAAAAATGAGCAAACAATTGTTAAAACTATTTTTTCCAACTTTAAAACGAGCGCTATATTCAAGAACACTCATGTAAAATCTGCTGTTAAAAGGTAAAATAAATCAAAATCTTTTTAAACGTAAAATAAATTTAATTAAACGATAAAATAAATTTAATTAAAATGTAAAATATATTTAAGCTTTTTAAACTTTTTAACCTTTAATTTAATTTTATTTTTAAATAAAGTAACCCACATGAAAAGATACCACATAAAATTAAAGGTTAAAAAGTTTTAAAAGCTTAAATATATTTTACTTTTTAATTAAATTTATTTTATCGTTTAATTACATTTATTTTACGTATAAAAATATTTTGGTACTATCATGCTTTTGTCAATTTCAAATCACCCCCAATCTCCTCATTTATCCTTTTTTTTTTCTCTTTTTTTACCCTCCGCTAAAGAGGGTAATAGTTTTTGGCAGACGAAAAAAGTCGTGGATGATAATTGATAGTAAATAAAATCTTACAGATCTCACGGAAATTTGAAACACACCAAGATCCGACACATGATTGGAATAATGGATACTTGAAAAATTTCAAAGTAACTTTCAAAGAGTCTATTGTGGTCAGTTTTTCCATGCCGTCTGTACGTACGTACGTATGTTCGTACGTACGTACGTACGTACGTACGTATGTATGTAACTCGCATATCTCAAAAACTATTGGTCGTAGAATGTTGAGATTTGATATTTAGGATTGTTCTATGATCTAGTTGTGCACCTCCCCTTTTGGTCGCAATCGAGTGTATAGTTTATGTACAGGACCGCCCAAAAGATTCGAAATACATTACGCTCTATGGGCCGAAATTCATTAAACTCGCCTAACGCAAAAACTATTAGGCGTAGAATGTCGAAACTTCATATTTTGGATAGTTGTAACATCTAGTTGTGCACCTCCCCTATTGGTTCCATTCGACTGGATAGTTTATCTACAGGACCGCCCAAAACATTCGAAATACATTACGCTCAATGGGCCGAAATTCATTAAACTCGCATATCTCAAAAACTATTAGGCGTAGAATGTTGAAACTTTATATTTAGGAATTTTGTAACATCTAATTGTGCACCTCCCTTTTCGGTTCCATTCGACTGGATAGTTTATCAACAGAATGGCCTAACAGATTCGAAATACATTAAGCTCTATGGGCCGACATTCATCAAAGCGTTTTTTAGAGGTTTTGGGCTATTTCAAACGACGCAGGAGTGATATATGCTGTAAAGAGTTAGAAAATGAATTTCTCCATTAAAAAAGTGTCTTTATCATTTACAGTTCTGCTACAGGAACACTCAAAAGATTTCCAATACATTACGGTCAATGGCAATTTTAGGGGCATTCATCCATTTCAAGCACAATACCGTCCTACCACATAAGTTAGGTAATGGTCCGACCACGGTCATGTGCCTCCCTCAAGAACTATGCCAAAAGTCGCCAAGCTTGGCGACTTTTGGTGTACGTGTGTGCATATTTAACTCTCAAATCTGAAAAACTGGAAGAACGGCTCGTTTCTCCCCGTTTGATTTACATGCAAATACATCCTGTACATGGCTGCCAATACAAATTAAAAGGTTCTGTCAAAAAACCTCTTTAGCGGAGGGAAACTAATTTCAGCTGAAGGCTGAATATTTTCATTAGTCTAAAGAAAGGGCTGCTTTTATTATTTTTTTTTCTTTTTTTTTTTTTTGTTTCGAATGGCAACTCTAAGCCCTAACTTCTAGCCTGTGTAAGTGTTGGAAGGAGTCTCTTGCAAGTGAAGAACTGTGGATCTTTTCAATTACCCGAAACGAACTTTCTGCTAAGTACCTTTTTTAGGTACAGTGTTTTACAATGTTTGAACTAATTCTGTTATCATATTGGCTTAAAAGCATAATATACAACTTTTACGCATAAAAGAAATATTGTTGAATTGTTATGTTCAGCAAAAGATGCTTTTGTTACACAAATATTATCGAGACAATTGTTTTAAATACTATAGTAAGCTTTCCAATATAACTATGCATTCTTTTCGTGTAGAATATAGGTTATTATGATGATAATGAATGCGTTCGAAATGAATGGCGCTGATCGATTTCACACTGAAAATTTCAAGCTATCGATTTGTCGATAGAAAATTTTCACAATGTCAGAATATCAGCTTCACAGCAATCCGTGCAAACAATGTAGATGTGTATTGTTTAATATCAATTAAATTTCTGAAGTCTTTTGTTTGATATAATGAGTTTGATAGTTGAGTTTGATATAATGTTTCTGTAAGTAACCAAATATTTTTAAATCATGATCAGTCCAATAACTCACACATTATATATGGTACCGTTATAGATTTAGTGCTTAGATATAATATTTCATTTTTAATGTGTGAGTTTTATCGATGTCTTACTAAATAAATGCAAACATATACTTTTTTGCTAAAAATTTCCATCTTTAAAGACGAAAAATTATCTGCATTTTATTTATTTATTATATGAAATACCAATTTTAAAAAATATCGTCTTAAAATTTGTCGTTACATTTTTTACGACAAAATTGTGATAACATCTTTGATGTTACATCACGGAAAATTTCAAAGCTGCTACATGTTCACGTATGAATTGCACAGAAGTTAAAATGATAAGGCTTCTCCTAAAAATGCATCCGTTAACTCTTTTGATCCTCTAAAATTTAAATTCTCATTTGACTGAAAGAGTTTAAAAACAATTTATCTGAGTTTACATAAGCATGTCATCATTTAGAATATCCTAAATAACAGTCATTATATCATTATTTACTTGCGAGGGAAACTCTAATTGAGGTTTTTATCTGTATTAAATATTTCACAAACTAAATATATTATGCAGAGTCACTTCATTAAGGTGTATTATGCTGTGAATGAATCACATTTATTGGAGAAATGTGTCTTTTGAGATAATAAAGAACTTCCGTTTCGTTAGTGCATTCTCTTACAACAAAGGATGTGATGTGGAATGTTTTATTTTATTTTATTTTTATATTTAAGTCTAAATTTAGCTAGATAAGAAAATTTTTTATATCAATCAAAAAGATATTTTATATAGTGAGATTATTCATTTAAATCTAAATTATCTTAAATAAATTATATTAAGAAAAGCCTTTTATTTCGGTTAAATTTCAATTATTTTAAATAATTTAGATTAGTTAAGAAATAATTTTGTTTCGGTTAAATCTTAATTTAAAACTTTGAAAATATATTTTAAGTATTCTAATATTTTATACTTAAGTTTTGGAAGCACATTCAGTCTTTCTCTATAGCAATCACTGAAATCCCAGCTTACCAATATAGGATGAACAATGAACAATATTAGCAATAATCATTAAGAATTCTAAAGTTTCGAAACCACTGTCTATTATGACCATCACCATTATCAACATCCTCATCATCCTCATTATTATAATTATTATTATTATTATTATTATTATTATTATTATTGTTATTGTTATTATTATTATTATTATTATTATTATTATTATTATTATTATTATTATTATTATTATTGTGCAATTTAGAATTAGTTTTTCTAACTGTAAATATTTCAATCTGGAACTTGTTATGTGCATCTGACCTTACATGCATGATGTCTACTTCTCCATTTCTATATTTGTGTCGAAGTTACGGTCTGTATTTTTTTAAAAAGTTAGACTTTTGGAATTTGCATTAAAACGCCCAATCATATTATCAGTTATCCTTACCATCAAACACCGAATGAAATATATTTACAATAAAAAACACAGGCATACTTCATATTTTAGCAACTCCGTCACATTGCGCCAGCAAGGAATTTGATTATCTTCGTTTAGATAAAAAACCTCGAACTGTATAACTCACATACCTACGGTTTATGATACGCACGACTTCCACGACATCTGATGAACTAAATGTCATGACAGGTGGTACTGCAAATGCCAGTGATATATAAAGCGTGCTGCTCACAAAACGAATTACATTGTTCATAAACTTTTGGCTGGCAGTACGCAGAGAAGATCGAGTCATTAATGTGTGGATATCGGTTATCTTACATTGATCTTACCCATCATAACATATTGCTCCAAAAACTGTCAGTCCTATTTTTACTTCTATTTACGAAGTAAAAAACGTATTGTACTCTAGAAAAAAAAAGGATTTCGCAAAAAACACATATTCAAACCATCCCTACCTTTATTTTGAAAATTTGTTCTCCATGAAGTCTCTAAGTACATATGTATTTATGCACCCATTTATGCATGCACGATGTTTTGACCGACCGTGAATAAATTTTGACTAGTTTTGTTTCGACATACGTACGTTTGTATGTAATTATGTAATGTGCATAACTGATAAAAGATTAGCCGTAGAATGTTAAATCTTTGTATGTAAGACTGTTGTAGCATCCTGTTGTGTACCTTATTTTTTAATCACAGTCAACGGGCAGTTTATTTAGAGGATAGTCCAAAATTTTACGATTGTTTATGGTCCATGGACATATTTAACACAATTAAAGTCTGTCATCATTCACTGTTTGAGCTATATCCAAAATCGGGACAACTATTTTTATGGTTGCCGACTTTTGCAGAACTATCGCCGATATACGCACTAATAATACGTTTCCGAAACTTATCCCTGCTTGGTGATGTCTTTCATAATTGGAGAGAAATCGCCAAATCTAAGTTATTACCTTAATATTATAAGTACACGATATATGACATAATCGATTTACGGAAGTAATGTAAGTCAATTCCAAATTAAATAAGGTTGAATGAAATACACATCACATGAATAGTTTATAAAAAGATTACGTACAATAAGAAAGCTATTCCGATTTGTCTCGTAATACATTCTTATATTTAAAAAAAAAAGAAAAAACTTTTAACTGAAAGTCTTTTTCTCAAACGACCTTTCTTCCCGCATTATCAAATCCTACATAAGCAGATTGCATACAATCCCACATTTATATTTCTTGAAGCTATTGAATCGATAAATTTTCTTGTGCGGCATTCACCTGCATGAAAACGAACGTCACATTTTTGTGTCGTTGTGCCTATTACTAAACTGAACTACTGTGCGACTATCCTTCCAAAATTCTATTTCAAATCAATATGCAGGAAATCTGGGTTATCACTGTTCTGCACTGAAAATATCATCTGTCAATAACAGTGCTCTCTTTAAAGTAGAAATAATTGAACAAACTGCTACATCCTCTACTGCTCATAGCATTTAATCGATACTCCAAAAATATCCATTTAATCTCAAGATACACGATGGGGGAAATACATTTCCTTTGAAATTATGGTTGATTCTCAACCCTTCCTCTATGACATTACCGAAAATATAGTTTAAGTTATAGTTTAAAGGGAGAATTCTTAAAGTTACTTCTTCAATCAGACGTACAGTAAGAAAAAAAAATAGATTTAAAAAAAAAGAGTAAAGAGCATTCGGAAGGAAACAAAAAGAGAACTTTAAGCGTATTTTTGCAAAGGCAAAACCTGAATCTAAAAATCATTAAGGGCAGAGTCTAATGGTTATTTATCCATGAAATAAAAATCATGAAAGGAGCAAACGTGGCTTCAAAAAAAAAAAAAAAAAAAGAAAAAAAAAAAAAGAAAAAATGCTATAGAGATTAAGGTTTAAGATAAAAATCGATGAAACCTCATTTCCAAAAACGATTTCGGTGCACTCTGTTTAAAATTTAAAAACCACTTTTATTTTGGATTCACTATATCGATTCAAAAACACATTCTGTTTTGCAATTTTTCATTCTTGATTTTTTTTTTCCTGAGCCACAGATTAAGTTATCGTGAAATCTGGAAAAGGGTATACGAAAGTCGAAATAGCTTGTATATTCTATTTACAAAGATTTGCCGACAACAGGTTGTGGAAAAATATGACTATCTGTACACTAAACTTATTGAATACCGATTCAAAATTGTATTTCAAATGATTTTATAGTAAACTCATAATAGCGTAGTTTTCTATGGCACTGATCAAACGATTTTCTAATCATTGAAATTTTATTTGCGCATTGCTTTTTTTGGATTTATACATCTTATTTAAATATATTTATTTGAAATAATATGCTCATATAGTTAGTATAACTATTTTAAATTCTTATATTTTCTAAAAAAGCGGTTTTATTATATTCCGTCTCGTTTATAATCTATTAAAAAACTAATTTATAATTGTTAGAACAGCAACTGCATAAAATGCGAAAATTTTTAATTTTTAATTCTTTTTTCTGCAATTTAAAATTTACTTAGTACAGAATGTTATGAATTTTTATATCGTCTAAAAAACTACAAAGCATAAACTTTTAGAAAGTACAACCTTTGTTGTCCCACTTGAAAACTCTAATTAAAGCGTCTTAAGATTCACCGACGTACAGCCAGCGTTCTCGTTAGAAAATATATTAAAAAGTTGAGAAACTGTTTATTCTCGAAGAAATCCATTAGAATAACCCTACCTAAAATCCCTACGTAATTATGTATAGCAACGTAAAAATACCTATTTTAAAAGGAAACTGTTTTTTGCAAGAAAGCTTTAACCCTACAGTACATATAGTAGCCAATTTTCTACACTCTCACTTTTCCATAATAAAAAGAAAATTTTGTAGTTTCCGTGTAAAATATGCATTTAAAATAAATATAGGACCATTAACGATGTAATTTTCAATTTTTAAAATATATGGTAAGATTATTTTTGAGCAAACAAGCTTGAATTTATAGCATGTATATCCAGCTCGGTGACAAAATTTTGCCCGAATTTTTTATTGCTTCTAATTTTTATTACTAAATGAAGACGAAAACGAAGCTGTTGAAAACGAGTAGTAATAGAACTAAATAAAGTAGAATTATGCTATATTACTTTCTTCTGTTTTATGGTCACTATAGGGTGATTATTTTAGTTTATCAAATTTGATCATTTATCATGTTTTTTTTCTGGAAAACTGCAGGCCATTCTTTTAAATAATTTTTTTAGTAGCGTAATCAAGCTTAAACGTAATTGCAATTTTTTTCTCCATTCCAGTTTTTTAACCCTAAAAACACATGAAATTTAAATAAAATTATGTTTTTTACTGTTAAGAGGCTTACCAACAAACAGAACGTTGAAAACAGAATTATTTTAATATATATATATATATATATATATATATATATATATATATACATATATATTTGTCACTTTGCATCAAAAATTTCACTTATAGTCAGCGTTGCATTGTGGTATGGCATATCTAGCAAGAATAACTGATAATGATGAGGCTGTCTTGGACGGAGGACATTTTAAGGAGTTATAACTTGCATCCACTTTACATCTTTAGAAAACCGACTAAAACTCCAGACCGTTAGATCGACAGGCGCGCGCTAGAACATAAAGCTGGACCTTCCCTATTTTGAGTTCCTTATCCACTCATCCATGTGGGGACCCTCATTTAGTCACACGAATGCGTAGTTTTCTTGATTTAAACAAATTTTCTTAAATTTGCGTATTTAGAAAACAAAGGTAGATTTTTTTCTAAATTTCGCATTATTTATATACTTTTGCAATAACAGAAAATGAAAAAAACTACCTTATTAAAACTATTCATACTGAAATTTCAAATTTAAGAACATTTAAAAGAATTGGCATCCTCTTCAAATTTTGCAGAAATTATACATGCATTTTTTATTTTTTTTTTTAATTCATGGTTTTTAAAAACCGAGTCTTTCCTAGTCGAGATACATAATATGTTCCAGCCATACACGCAATATAAGCATTACAAACAAAGAAAACCGATAGAAATCCTAAGAGAAAAATGAAATGAAATGAAAATCCAAAATGTACCGTGTTATTTATTTATTTTGCGTCTTCTAAAGGTTCGTGCAATTAAAGGAAACATTTCCCCCTTCTTTTTTTAATCCAGTCCACACAGATTAAAGTACGAAGACATTCCTGGGGTATAATTTAAATTTCACGTTCATTTGGAGTTTGTTGATTATAACGTACGAACAGATTTCGCTGGGTTCTCCGGGTTTTTCATGTTTGCTTTGCAATTAAAATTAAAATGTGCTTAACTGAGTTTTAATAAGGAGAGGTCAGATTTCATTTTAAGCATGCGCCTGAATAAATTATAAATATATTCCCTGAGACGAAGCATGAAGTAAATTTTGATGTTGCTAATAAAGGTGGTACGCAGTGGATTATTTGTTTGTAGTTAAAGTATTTAATCGTTCTGAAGGACTGGGATTACGTTTATATTTTATGTATGTCGCGTAAACGTATTTTTTAGAGTAAAATATGTTGAAAATGCTGGAGTAATTTTTTTTGTTTTCTTACGCTGGTTATAGTACAACTCAAAAATTCTATTGCATGTGCTTGGCTAAGACGTTCTTTTGTCACTGTTTTTTAAAAAAACAACATTCTTCTTTCTTAAATAAAGTAAAAGAAGTGCCGAAATAGAAGGAAAAAATCGGTATTTATGATCCAGATTACACATTTAATGTTCTCTATAACTTGTTTTTAAGTTTATTCTATGTAAAATCAATCACTTTAAAACTTCTGTTTCTGTTCTTCTTTTTATTTTCTTATTTGATGTCAAAATTTGTATATGTGTGTATCTAATACAACATACTTTTTACCCAGAAATCTGGGTGGCAAAATATGGCGTAAAAATAGATTATCATACGTCATTGTTGTTGTTGTTGCTGTTTCTTATCCTCAAATTGTCTGACGGAGTCAGACAAGATCCAATAAATTGTTGACCTTTAGAAAATAGATAACAAGAAGGGGGGAAGCCTATAAGTCCTCTTTGGTAATACCCAAGCAGTCCAGTATCTTATCGGCAGAGGCCTGCTGAGTTTTACATTTGGAGCAGACTGCAAAAGCTTTCCTGCCCTCAAAGTACGAGAGGCTCGCCGTGTGTCCACTAGCCGACCTGGGCTGTGGACTAACTAACTGCTGACCTAAACTGCTGTTTGGGACGCTCTGTCACAGTTATCTTACGTTATTATCATTATGATTATCGTTACGTCAGTTTGCAATTTGTAACGTGTTTATCTTACCCCACTGGTGCCTCTTTTTTCGGCACCCTTTATTTTAATTATTTTAATGTCATTCATGCACCTGCTTTTAAAATTAATCACTCGCAGCTCGATTACTTTAACTTCAATGATGTAAATTTAGAGCAATCCTTTGATTCTCGCTTGTTAGTACTGCCAAGTGTATTCGTTCGTCAAAGACACCTTTTGCGTTGGCATCTTTTTTTAAGTCACCCCACCTTTATTCGACTGCTCTTGTAACACTTTTTAATTAATGAGTTTACCGTAGTATTCATTTTAAACAACTCTCAATCCGTATTGGCTAGTTCCTGTATGACGTCACAACGTTGTAATCGTGGCTGACGAGGCATACATTCTACGGTGCCGACGCATTGGCCACACCACTTTGCACGCGAAGAATCATGTGCCTAAGGAGGTTTGATCATCTTAGCCAAAGTAAGATGGCCACACCTCTAGGCCAAGTGACTTTTTGAGTCAAAAGGGTGTGTCCAAAATGTCAACACCCCATCTTGCATATATCGTTAGCCACGGCACGAATATATAAACAAGCATAAGTACATGTACGAATATATAAACAAACGTAAGTCCAATTTAACTCTGCTTCAATCCGTTATTCATTAATGAATGCGTAAATATGTCTGTACGTACCTATGCCTGCATCATCTGCATTCCCCCTCAATGCATTTTAGGAAGTTTCAGTGTGACATCTGATTGAATTTCGCATACTATTCATCATCGTACTATTCATCATCGTACATATTCATCATCGTAGCATCACGTACTATTAGAATTATGAATTTTTGTATTTAGGAGCTGTATATATAGGAAAATTTGCACTTAGGAAAAACGTGAAAGTTCTTACGCATCATCTAAGAGATTTTCATTTTCCCTCATAGAAATTGAAAATGTAATTTTTTTCAAAGAGAATTAAGAGGCATTCCACTAAAGGCATATTCTTAAAGGATCGCACTCAGTATTACCGTTATTAACATATGGAGCATTGCTCATGTCAACTATGGATGTAAATTACTTGCAAAATGTAACGAACTAATGAGATTAGTTGAAACACAGACACACATCGAAACACTAAATTGGTAAAGCTTCAGATTAAAAAAATTATATAGTAGCCAGTGGCAGTGACTTCACAAAATTCAATGGCCACTTGGAAATTTTATAGTGCCATAATTTTTGGTACTCTTCTAACAATATATACAAATTTAGTTTGTATCGCTTCAAGTTCTCTCCTCCTTCCTCACCACCTCCCTCCCTTTTTTGCCTCCATCCAAAATTGCTCTGTGATTTCCGTCCTCAATTTGGGCATCTTCTGCTTCAGAATCGGTTTTCATTCCTACTACCACGCTTTAGCTTTCGAAAAGGTCAAATTAGCAGGTTGCCAATTTTGGCGATAGACAAAACGCGGTGTCGCCGATTAGTATTCGCTAGGAAAAATTGTACAGTCGCCACTGGCGATCTGGCGACCGCTAATCTGGAGCTTTAGAAACATTCAAAACCTTAACCAACCCTAACACCTTAAAACATCACTGTCTGTTAAAGCTACCAATTTAAAATTGGTAGTTTTAATAGAGAGTGATGTTTTCTATAGCTCACTGACATTTGCCAAACAAGTAAAGGTTTGTTTCTGTAATTCGGTAAAAGTACAGCAAAAAATATTCCTATTTGAGGCAGATTGAATCGTTTGAAAGATTTATTTGTGTGGAATCATTTACTTTCTCGTCTCATTTGCCAGAGCAATTATAATCTGAATCACAAGAGACTAGAACATGGTTTTTCCACAACATTTTTGTCACACTCAATATGCCGCTGACTAGTCACACTTTTGTCCATAGTTTAGACCTACGTATTTTGTTTACTTTGATTCAAAATGCAACTACTATTTCAAAGCATACTGTGTTCGTAAAAACAGGAATATTTTCTTATTACATAGTCATCAAGCTCTAGATATTTTCTGTCACTTCATTTTATTGACTGTGAATATTTCTTTCCTTTTTTAATGATGTACTTGTTTCATGTACTCATCCTATTTAAGAAAAATGCATGTACCAGTCGAATTTAATGCGAGTGAAACGGATTTTGAACAAGTAGTTTCATTAAGAACAAATAGAAGAAAAATATTTCTTTTGTATTTAAGAATTATATTAGCATTTAATGCTGTACTAATAAATTAGAAACATATTAAAAGATACAATTAAAATATATAATATATTAAACATTATTTTTCAAATTTTCATAAATAGTTTTTGGAGAAGAAAATATCTAGAGTTTTAATCTAGAATGATTCTGAGAATGGAAACCCAAAGCATCGATTGGCCTATGAAGAAATAAAATATTGACTTAATTTAATTTTCTTGGTGGTTAAGACTTAAAAACATTTTTTTATTAAATGTAAATATCAAGTGATAACAAACATAGGGGGACCCATACGATTTAGAAATACCTACAGCACGAAATAAATATTCTTAAACCAGAGAAGAAAAAAAAATAAGGAAATACAATAAAAATTTTAGCCTTAAAAGAACAACACTCATACCACTACTCGACTCATTTGAATTTCAATTCTTTGTTTAAAATGAATGAATGCAAGTAAAAACCATTAAGAAAATTTAAAAGCTACGAATTAATTCAAAAGATCCTTTGCTAGAGAAATAAAATATACCAAATTGTTTACACCAGTATTTGTTCTTCCCGTGAAAAAATACATAAATGACGGAAGTTTTCAGCCACAGCGCGTTTATACCTCGCATTTCGAAGGAAAATTAAACAGAAATTTCAGCATTATTTATTCATAATTTTAAGTCCTGCTTGGTGCGGTATTTTGTAAGTAATAAATAATTAAGTACAAGTATTGTAGCGGTTCTGCAGAGAAGAATATATTGCTCGTTCTTCCACTTAATTTCAGGCGTAGTATGAAGTGTTTCCGATTGTTAAAAAAACAATAAGATTACGTGCGCATTTACTTATTCGTTTACATTTAAAATGCTGCGATTTTCAACTTTTAAAACAAAATAGAGAATCCGACGCTGTTACAAGACAAATGCTTGTAGATAAATAATGGAAGTACATTTTTAGTTTCTATCTGTACTTCTTTCATACACACTTCACATCACTAAAATTTGTTGATCAGTCACATACCACTACACGACTTTAATTTGGATTGTATCACCACGCAAGATTTTTTTTTAACCCTCCAAGCGTTTGTGACAGAAAATCCCGTCCACTTTATTCCAGTTTTCACTACAATGCATCTAAAATTTAAATTATTTATAAAACTGAGATATCTTAATATATGTTTTGATATTAAAGCTTATATATATTTTAGAAGCCTATTTTTAAATAATTACAAATCTTCCTATTAATTATTTCATTTATTTATTTATTTTTATAATTTATAAGCTGCATGGAAATTTTACTGTGAAAACAATTTTACATTATTTATATTTATTACCCATTTCTAAAACGCTTTTTGGTTTTGAGCTTTTTATGACTCGGCAGGATCGTGTATTATAAAATGAAAGGTCTAAAGTAAAATACAATTATAGTAAATGGAAAGAACACGTGAACTCTTAAAGTATAATTTTCAGAACATAAAAATAAATTGAATGAGAGAAACACACTAAGTACTTGTGAACAAGTTATAATTTAGATTGTTGTGATAAGTACTGTGTAATATCTGAGAAATTGGAGCACTCTTCAGGTAAAGGAGGTGAGGTTGGGAACATGTACTCTGTTTGGCTTTGCAATAATTTGTTTTTACGATGAATAACTTTGGCTAGCATTTTGCTTCTTTTCAAAATATAAATAGTCCAAGAAAACACTGATTGAGTTTTTCTTAGATGAAAATTAGTGGTGAGGGTACAGTCTAATACGCATATTAATTACTTATTTATGGCTCTATTTACAAGGGAAGCTGTTTTGTTTACTTTCATTAACAAACAGAGGAGAAACTGACTGTGGTTTGCAAAGAAAAAATGTAAATTTCTATGTGGAAGAAGACGAGTATCTCTGTATTTTTTGTGAAGAATGGAAGTGTATTTTGGCCTGGTTTTGAGGCATTTTGACATCTATTCGGCAAAATTTTAGTATCGATACGAAATGATGGGGGAATGACATCTTTGATAATTATATTGAGGTTTTTCGGTGTGTTGCAGGCTCAGACTTATGGAAGATTATGTGAGGTTACACACAGCTCACAGTATTCGTGATCTTTATGAATCAGAGAATATTCTCTGCTTGAACTGCCCTGTGAAGACTCTTACCAATCCTACAGGACATGTTTGAAATGGTGATGGAAAGTCATTTCTGGACGTTTTAACAACTTCCAGACCCTAAATTTATTAAACGCAATGCTTTTAGAAAGAGAGTTTTATAGCCGTAAGACTTTCTTCTCGTCATTACTAATAATTGGACTGTTCATTGTGAGGCTTTTATAGGTGTTCACGGTGGCCACATTCATTATAAGATGGAAATTTCCCGAGAAATGATGGATAATGCTTTGGTCACTTTTGGATACGACCAGTACATTAAGAGATAGCTCACCTCTTTTAGATTTATTGTCATGTTGGTATATGCTTATTCTACAGCAATATGTCACTACCAAATTTTGTAAGATAAACAGAGTGTTTCTTCAGTTATGATAGAGTTCGTGTTTAAAACTTTAATTTTGAACATCAGTATACATGTGTAAAATTTAAAATTGAGTTCTTATTTTTTTAATATGAAATCTAGAATTTGTAAAGTGCAAATTTTCATAAAGTATTATTGATACATCATATATAATTTTTGTTCCGTTGATCAAACACTACATAAAGTTTAATCAAGATTTATAATGATGATTGCGGCTTAAAAAAATACCTACGTGATTTATAAGTATTACTATAATTACCCAGCAAACACAGCCCTATCGGATAAGTTTTGGGCCGACATCGGCATGCCGACGCAGAATGTGCCGGGGCGATATCGCTCAGCCGGTACCGAAAACGACAAATTTGCGTCCGCCTGGGCGTGTGTCGGGCCGGAAGGATGGGGTGGTTTTGGATCGGTGTCGGCTATAACGACAACGATATCGGCCCAGCTTTACGCCGGCCTTAAAGTGACAACTTTCCGCAAATGGTATGGTACCGGCAACGATAAAAAAACGAAAAAAAAATCGCTGTCCCATTGAATTCTCAAATAAGCTTATAATTAGTTTCCAGGGGCAAAAACTATATTATATATATATATATTTAACTAAATTAACGACTGTATGCCCCTAGGACTGATTTTGCTGACAGTACTTATGAAATAATAAAAATTTTCTTTAAATAAACTGTTTTGATTAATTAAAAAAGTGTTTCATTTATTTACTAAATTATTTTGTGAAATCAACCACTTAATTAGACATTTTTCATATTTAACCAAGTATTTAATTACTTTTAAGTAAGGTTTTCGTAACTGACCAAATATTTGTTTCATTCGTTTTGATAGTAATATACATATATTTTTAATATTTTAGAGTCAGAAAATAGTACATGTAATCAAACACATTAAAAAAGATAAATAAATAAGTTTACATTAATTATATTGCAAGTTATGCCATAATACAAGAATAAAGTGCACTTATATCATTATGCATTGAAATAATGAAACTAGGTTTCTTATGAGAAAACATACAGTATGTTTCTGATAGATATCCCATTTTACACCACCTTACCTATATCACCTACTGTAGGGATTTTTTTTTTCAACTTTTTAACAATATACATTATAATTTTTTGCGTATTATTAGCAAGAAGCCTTTTCAATACAATATTGATGTTTATTTGCGCAAAAGAATAAAAAATAATATACTATTTATATTTATGCATGATCCTCCTATTGTATAATAATCAAGCTTAATATGCTTATTAGTAATAGGATATACAGACATGAAAGTACATAGCTAACTTTTTAAATCGTTCAAAGATATCAAAAAAATTAAAGTAACAATTAAACTAGGAATTCATCTGATCAAAAATATAAGCAAGCATAATTTACAAGAAAATTAAAAAAGTTGAAAAGTTGTACCCAATATACTTTACAAAGAAAGGCAAAACAATATTTTATACAATAGTTAAGTAAATATTTAACTTACCCTTTTTTTTTTTCCTTACTTTTGGGATCTTCAGCATTATAAGACAACCAAACACATTAAAACATTGTTAATGAACTTAATTATGTCATTTAACAAATATTTTAACCTAGCTGGTCTAAAGCAAAAATATTTATTCTAATCTTTTCAGAAATAATCACACCCTGGCATCTCACTAGTATCCGTGCAAATAAAGCTTTTCAACGTATTTTTCAGTGAAAACATACGAAGCGCCGAAGTCTTTTTTTTTTTCTTTCTTTTTTCCCCAACAGGCTGTGGGTACGCACTAGTATAATAGGGGAGTTTTGAAAGGCACTCGCCCCGACGAATCACTCCGCCCCTCAAAGATAGTGTATTGGCGGGAATTTAGTTTAGAACAACCCTTCCCCTTTCGCCAACGGAGCAAACAATATATGCCTTTCCCACGCTTTTCTGCTGACCCTCAGGCTGTGTGCATTTTTTAAGATACTGGCATCTGGATTAAGATGGGGCGAAATAAGCAAAAATATTTGGATTTCGGATTCAATTTTGGAACAGTACGGAAAACTTGCAAAATGGTATACTTAGAAGGTTAGAATTCGCAAACATCTCCAATAATATTATTCAATATTTAGCCCTCCCCCCCCCCAATTTGTGACACCGAAAAACAGAAATAAGAGGGGGGGGGATCAAATTTTATGAAAAAATATCTTTGGAAAAAAATGTGAATTTTTATACTGGCATACCACGAAAATGTTACATAATAGGTCAGTTAGAGCCTCCCAAAAATAAATAAATTTCTCTCAATATTTTACCTCGCCACTCTGACCTGTAAAAATTTGAGAAAAGTGAAAATTTCGAATTTTCTAAAAAGCTGTAGTACGAAAGTTATTTTTCGAAATTACCATCGATATTATTTGATTGATTAAATAGTACTTAAAATAATAAGAACGCATAATTATTAAGCAATTTAATCTATTTTTTTACCAAATTAGTACTAATATGTTGTTTTTAAATACACGCAGATAGAAAACAGATTAAAACAAAAGTCTACAGATGCTTAACCTGTTCGCTTTTATAATTGAAAAGACGCAATGGAGAAGACTCTCCTTCTGTGACCAGTATTGCTTCCTAGACCAGGTCTTTCAATGTCCAGTCGAGCATTGAAAGAAATTCCCGTTCTGGGAAGCTTAGTCACAGAGACAGTGTCATATTACTGGCAGGGCAAACGGGGCAACTGCACAGAGCCCCAAGATTTTAGGGGCCCAAAAATGTTATATGTTACACTTTTTATAATTTCACAATAAGATAACAAAGGAAAAAAGCGTCAAAAGTTTGTATTGTTTTTCATTTATAAACTCTGAAAATAATTCAAATTTACATCTGTATAAATTAATTTAAACTTCTTTTCAATTCGTCAAAAGGCTTAGTCGATATATAGCATAGCTGACAACATGGGCGCCGGCAGAATATTTCCCAGGGGGGGGGTGCAGACTACTCAAGGGGGGGCAAAGACTACTTTAACGTATGGTTACCATGTTGGAAAGAGCAAAAAAGCAAGGGAAATCACTGCATACAAAAATCTAGGGGGGAAGGCATTGCCACCCCCTTGCCCTATGCTGCCGGCGCCCATGGCTGCCAACATTTGTAGAATCTGATTAACTACCTTTTCATAAACAGTATTTTTAACGTATGAAAGTAATAAAATTTTTGTAATTAAATCTGTTGGTTAACTGTTATTAAAAAAAATATTTTTTTTTTAAATGTGGTTTATTATATCCCGTACATTTTGGCAACTATGATATAGCAGTTGCAGTTAGACGTAACGTTTCACTGACGTTATCTATTTCATTGATATCATATATATTTGTTCATCATATTTATATTCGTTTATTTCACTTTACTTAAAATAAAATTTCTCGTGTTTGGAGAGAGGGGGAAGATATTTAAAATTTTTCAGAATAAACCAATCGTTTTTTTAGAAGAGGGAAAGTTATCGCGTGGGGCCCAATATTTTTCTTTTGCCCAGGACCCACAGATGCCTTGATCGTAATCTGCACAGAGAGAGACTTTAATTTGTGTTAAATTCCCACAAGAATATCGAATAAATACATTAACCCTTTAACGCGCAGTGTTCCCTCTCTGAGAACACCAAACTCTGTCGTTTTGACTGTTGCCAGTCACGAAGAATAGATTTGATTTCTATAAAAATAGTTGCGGGTGACATAGCTCCACGAGAATCCTCTACTTTTTAGCACGTCATTTTCCATAAAAAATTGTCACGATTATTTTTAACAGCTCTGTGCCGGCACAGCCAGCTGTCGCCAAAAAGGGGTCTCTAGATCTGTGGCACGCGATGAACATTTCGATCGTCCGCCATCTTTCTGGTAGTTAAGTCGAGCGATGGCAACGGCTGCCCTTTTTTCAGCATTGGGAAAGAGTTGCGCCCCAAAGGGTTAAATGAAGCCCCCTTCCAAAAAAAAAAAAAAAAAAAAAAAAAAAAGAGCTTTTGTTGATGTAGAAGCATTGTTGTGTATCTGCATTAACTAAGATGTTTGTTTTGCTCGTGCGTTATGACAGGTCTGCCACAGGTTTATCTGTCTAGGGAGGCTTCCTGGAGCGGAAGACTTTTTAAGGGGTTATATTTACAGAAGACTCAACCATGACATTGCATTCGGAAGTGACATGAAATGCTCTAAGATAAAATTTAATATGGAAGTTTTAATTCGACGTGCCGTTCGGGTTGTGTAGTGACTAAAGAACCATTCTACCATATCACGGGTCCGGGTTCGATTAACGCTGGTCCACTTAATAGTTGCCTCCGTAATAAAGTGTCCAAGAATTCCGGCCTAGTGGTTCCAATGCTTATACGGCAAGTGGCCGCCATTTGAAAAAAAAAAAATGTTTTAACCCGACAGTTTATGCTAACCATATCATCTGTGCTGTTTCAGATAGTCAGTTTTCAATAGCTGGACATTATTTTTTCAATTATTGGTCAGTAATCTCAGCAATAACAAAAATATCCAGTACATTTACATTTTGGCTATGAGGAATTTTCTTGAAGAATTATAATGAATGTTAAAAGTCTTGAAAACTATTTAACTAATTTCATCAAAAGTTGCTATGTATTCAAAAATGCACCTCTTTTAATAATCGTCGTCTCGTTAATAAGAGTAATCGTCAGTTCGAGGCCGTGGGCGGTTGCCCACGTCGTTCGCGTCTCTCCCCTGCAAGTATTGCACATGGTGACGTTTCGAATTTCAAAAAAAAAAAAATGTTTTCCGCACCACGCTAGTCCACAGCCTCTGAATTCATTAATCGCCAAATCTGGCAGGTACGATTGTCGGAGCGATACATGGCTAAAACCACTCTTCCCTCCCCCCCCCAATAGCCTTCTCTGTGTTAAGGGAAGGGGGGGAGGCAAAGGAAAAGTGACACTATCTGCACGTGCCTGGCTGTGCCCTTGAGCATGAACTCTGACCCGCAAAACAGAACAGTGACCAATGTATGTTGTGTCGAAAAACAGGCTATCGTTTCGGTAGGGACGTTCCGTTTCGGTATGGGATCTTAAGTACTGCAATTTCTTAAGAGCTTCAACGAAATCAAAAATTACATTATACAGAATTAAACTGTATGAGAAAACAATATTTTGAAGACTCAATAGTGTCTGTACTAGTATAGAATATTTCGCTGAAAAAACAAACTGTTTTCAAATCTAACATAATGTTACAAAAGAAACACCATAAAGAAAAAAATAATGAACAGTCACGAAGTGATAGTTTCATTTACATTTTATAAAAAATTGTTAAGGGACCTTCCAGTAGGGTGCGGCAATTTATAGGCATAGATTACATTTTAAATCCCCCAATACACAACGTGAAATGTGTACTATTCCATAAGTTTCTTATTTTCGTTTTCTTTTTAAGGCATTCGGATTAAATTAAAGCTCATGTATGAGCACTAATGCTACCCAGCTTAAATTATTCAACGCTCCGTTTCAACCGAAAATCAGAGCATGTCACACAAAAAAAATTAAACCAGTGCATATTTTCAATGATCAGAGCGATCCTGTTAAACCCGGGTTCAGATGTGGAATAAAATCGGACAAAGCGCAATATGGCGGATCCTAGGAAGGTGTTTGGGAACTTGACACCCAGCCCCCCCCCCCTCAATCCTTCTTTTCACTGTGCATTTTGTTTTAATCAAATGAGCTTTTTCATTAAACTGGCTCCTCCCATTAAATTATTTTGGTTTAATGTGATATTTTTCTTTATTGTGCATTTCATTTCAGCCAAATTAGCAAGTTTCTTTTTTTAATGTGACTCGAAGACCAATTTTCTGATTTGATTTCATATGATTTTGTAGTTATGGCAAAGCTACGCGAAGGCTATATGCTGAAATGCGGATGCCTTAAGCGGAGAAACTTTTAGAAGGTTCAAACGCGTATTTACGTTACACCTGGAGAAAATCGCCCTAAACTCCAGACCATTAAATCGTACCAGTAACCTTGTAGTATACCAGTAACCTTGACCTTCACTCTTCGGCCATCTACCATGTTGGGTGTCTTATCCACTCGGACATGGTCGGCAACCAATTTTTCTGTATCCGCCACAGGAGGTTTGGGGTAAAATAAGTAAATTAAGCTCTAAAAAAAAAGCTATAAATTCCAAACTATAAAACATATAATAAACAATAAAATTGGGGTTGAACATTAGTTATAGTAATTATTTATTCCCTAATTTTATAAAAATCAATCATATTTCTTTCATTTTATGAATATTAGATGATCTTTTGAATTTATAAAAAATTTATAAAATTCCCCCAAATTCTGTTCTAGAATTGGGGATACAACGGTGATTTATCCTCAATTATATGTTCAAAAATCTGTTTACGTTGTCTAACGCACATTCATGTGAGTGTACATTTGGAGAAAATCCTCTAAAATCCAAACTGTAGATTGACAGATACGCGGTAGACCAGAACCTTGGACCTTCACATTTCAACCATGTTCAGTGCCTTATCCTCTCGGCCATGGTGGGATAAATAGTATGTATCGAAACATAAATTAAAAAGTATTACTATAACAATATATATGTGGTGCTTGCTGGTTGTATACCGTTAAGTTTAGAAATTACACTTCTGGGCCGATATCGGTTATGCGATACATCGCCGAAATCGCATGTTAACCCTAAAAGGCTTGCCTCAATCGGACCGTTGCATGCCCGGAATCACCTTTCTTTTGCCTACGCCAACGCATTTTGCCGACACAGAACCGACACCGCTCCAGTTACCATCATGCCAATGCCGACATCGAAACGGCACTGCCGATGTCGGCCCATCCCTTACCCGATACGGCTGTGTTTGCTGGGTAGTAAGTGCTGCTTACTATAAATGGACATACATCGAGAAATGTCAAAATTCAAAATAAATCTAACACACACACACACATATATATATATATATATGCAGTCTGTCCTGCTTCATGAAATAGTAAATTTGTCAGGAATTTTATTTTAATAAGCGAGAAATTTCCGGGATTTATTTATTACGATTTGGTACGATGAATATTTACTACAATAAAGGGGGGGGGGGTATTCCTTCAAACGATATTCCATTAAGCGGATTCAACTGTTTATACACGTAATATGACTTAAATAACCCTTTCATGAAATCGCTATTAGATATGTCCTGTAAGAAAAACATATATTGGAAATTGTTGAAAAACCCCGATATAATACTGGACACCAGGACAAAAAGCATTTTATTTGCTGGAAGTATGGAAGATAAAAATAGCTGAAATATCTGGCATAGAAAGAAAAAAAAATGTGATTTCGCTCAATTCTTTTAAATGTCAAAAGTTTTGGAGTACAATTTTTCTTTTTCCTACTGTCACTTAAGGAGAAAGAGAATAAGAAAAAAATATACATAAAACAAATTCTTATGTCCTTTCTTCTATTGTAGCCGGCAATCGTTCTTTTTTTTATGTTTTTCAGGGTTGGCTTTTTTGACACTTAAAGACGATTTAAAAAGTGTTTCATTCTTCTCTGTATTTCTTCTCTTGTATTAATGCCTTAAAGAGAAGGAGAGAGGTAAAGGACTGCTTCAAGCGGCGCGTATATTCAGGAGGGCCATAAAATATATCTCTTTCTTTGTTTGAGATCCCCCCCCAAAAAAACATTAAGTCATTTTGTAATCGAATTGGAATTTCATGTACGAAATTTTAAAATAATAATGTTTTTATGTTATTTATGAAAAAACGGAGTCAAATAATTCGCGTAAATAGGATTGCAGTACTGATGGGGCTTTTACTTGAATGTTTTTCTATCTATCTATCTATCTGTCTGTCTGTATATTTATATAAATGTAATTTTTACATTTATTTTATTTTAGTATTTAAATTTTAGAAATCTCAAGTGTCAACATGTTTGTAGAAAGGTCAAATGTCTTACAAAACGCGTTTACACATAAAATTATACTACTGCTATATGTTTACTATTAACATAATTTTATTAAAAAATGAATTTATTTCAGTTTGAACACTTGTGATGTAGTTCACCACATATTTATAATTACTTTTTTTTTCCTTTCCCAATTCTAAATTTAACACTCATTGCCATTTTTAAATCCCCATCTCTATCGTTCAAACAATTTTAATTATATTTCTTAAATTACTTTGGTTTTTACTTTGCAATGTAATTAGGGGGCATCTTTCAGTCCGTGGTTCCGTCTATTTTCATCCCGTTCCCACGGGGTTTCAGTAATATGTTAAAAGTTCTCCTTACCTTGCCCCTCTTGGCGACTCACATTTAAGTTTGGTAACCATGCACTAACGTTTAACGATCTTTTCACTTTTCAATCTGGCGATTTATTTGGCGTTCATTCTTTATAGCTCTCTGTTCTATCGCCAGGTTGGCTTTCTTTGTTCAGAGGCATTTTTCATTCACTTAACGCTTTTGCCTCGGCCCAGAAGGTTCACGTTTGTTTTCGCTGTGCTACCAGGC
>JAWZYV010019359.1:0-24314 GCA_038373885.1 Cheiracanthium punctorium
TAAATAATTTATTTGAGGTATCCTCGCAAATTTCTTTCAGGGATAACATTCCACCTGTCCTCCCAGTCCTTTCTGAGCAATATTAAATATTGGTCTTCATAACTGTTTCCTATGCCTTATATGATGCAGTCTGGATCCTGTTTTACTGAAAGTATCTCAGTGTCATCTATTCTTTCGAATTCACTCGGCTTTAAACTTCAACTCAACTCTTTTCCATGATCAACAAGATTTTCTCCTTCTTACCTTATCTTGTTTACATATTATCTCTAAGCACACTACTCTCCTGCCTCCTCTGATTGATCCATCTTTTTGCTGTGAATTTCTGCCAAATACTCCATTCAAGTGCAAATTTTAATGACATTTTTACAAATATGTACTGAGGAGGAGTAGAGTTTCCCGCCTCTGCAAATATCGTCAACACAAAAAGTTCACGTTGGCGTGTTTGCTCATATTTAGCCAAACGATTATTGGCATTTGAAAGAAAAATACTTTTTTAGAACATTTTGTTGTGAAATCTTTAGAAAAATATTGCTATCATTAAGTACAAGATGTCTGAAATGGAGCTATCACACTATCAGATTAGAACCATCATTTACTTCCAGTTCTTTTGCAAAAAGTCAGCTAAAGAATGTCACCGAATCATTTTTACAGCTTTAGATGCTGCTGTTGTATCATATGACCATGTGAAGTTTTCGTACAGAAAATTCAAAACGAAGGTCCTTGTCATTCAAGAAATGAAGCGCTCTGGCTGGCCTACTGATGTTGATGAGGCCCGTCTGTGAAAACTTGTGGAAGAAGATCAGTATTCAACCACTCGAGAGCTAGCTAAGGAATTGAACGTGAACATTAATTGCGTTATGGTTGTAGAAGCTTGAAGTACCAGTTCAATCGCTGTTTACCTCACACAAGCTGAGTTAAGCAGATAAGGACAGACGTGTTCAGGCCTGTACTAATCTGCTTAAATATCAACGCAAGGACATCATTCTGGACTGGATAGCCACGTGTGATGAAAAGTGGATTTACTTCAGCAAGACAAGCCGAAAAGGGGTTGGTTTGCATACGGTGAGCCCATCGGTAGCATCTGAAAGAGAAATTCATCTGACAAAATGATCATGCTTTGTATCTGGTGGGATTGCTGTGGTATTATCCGAAAGGAATATCTGGAAAAAGGTAAAACTATCGACATTAAGATGTACAACTAGATGCTAGTTCGTGTTGACGCTGTTATGACGAAAATACGTCGAATTCAGTTCCGGCGCAAAAAAGTTCTGTCCATCAAGGTAATGCAAGACCACATGTGTCTGCATTCACTGGCTGGACTCTGTACGGACTCAAATGGGATCTTTTGCTGCATCCACCATATAGCCCCCACATAACTCCTTCGTACGTCTACCTTTTTTCACACCGGCAGATAAATTTTCTGGTGCTGTTTTGGTCTCGCACTCCCCATGTTTCTCGGCCGAAGGCTTTGAAAAACGACCAAAACATTGGCAGAAAATCACAGATTTGGTGGTGATTAGTACCCGCATTAAAAGTGTTGCTTTCAGGTTCTTTTTCTAATTTTGTTAAGAATTCTTTTTAGTGGAAAACTTTCGTTACAATCTCGTATTTGATTGGAGTATACCAATTTTGTTAAGGTGTTCTGCCAAGCATTCGTGGCTTGCCGTTAATCTGAAGCTTGCTAAGGATTCCTTACGGGGTTTGTGGCACCAGGTTTTCCAGCAGTTTTGGATATTGTCCCGCGTCCCTAGTCTAAGCTGCATTTTTTACGGTATTCACATATCCCCATTTCGAGAAAAATTTCTGAAATTATAGGCAGTTTCCAGCTGTGCGGTCGTGTCAAAGTGAGATTTCCAGCACTAGAAAACTATTTGTTATCATTTAAATGACACATTTTGCTACCTTTTATTGAATGATTTTGTTTTTAGTTTCACTAAAAGTTAATACTCTAAGAGAAAATCCAATTCACAAAGCCTTCTAGAGGAGACGTTAAACAAGTTCAACTTAGCTATAATTTTGATTAGCTGTACATGTACATATTATATCTATTTGCGAATTGTGTTAATTAATGTTTAACGATATTTTATTAGTAGTAGTTCCTTATTGTGGATAATAAGTGTAGTATAAGAGTTGTAAATTTAGTAACAAAAATACAAATATATTTCATTCATGATTGACGTTTGGGACATGGACATTTTAATGACACTTAAGAATCTAATGTATTAGGTTTTGAAGAAAAGCAATGTGTATATGAGCACAAGTGTGTATATGCTATCTACGGAACACACCTCTATACTACACTGCAAAAAAAAGTCTGTCAAATTTACAGAAAAAAACTGTCAGCCAGGCGCCAGTTTATTTCCGTATATTTAACAGAAATGTTCTGTAATTTTTTACAGCTTCTCCGTTTATTTTACAGAAATTTTCTGTGTGTTTTACAGAAGTCTTCCATAATTTTTACAGATTCTCTGTTTATTTTACAGAAAACTTCCGTGTGTTTCACAGAAGTCTTCTGTAATTTTTTACAGATTCTCCGCTTATTTTTTAGAAATCTTCTGTATGTTTTACAGAAGTCCCGTAATTTTTACAGATTCTCTGTTTCTTTTACAGAAATCTTCTGTGTGTTTTACAGAAGTCTTCTGTAGTTTTTTACAGATTCTCCGTTTATTTTACAGAAATCTTCTGTATGTTTTACAGAAGTCTTCCGTAATTTTTTACAGATTCTTTGTTTATTTTACAAAAATCTTCTGTATGTTTATACAGAAGTCTTCCGTAATTTTATCACAGACTTACCAAATACCTTACAGACACAAACATATATAAAACCTCCAACCACATACAAAAAAACCTCAACACCACCCAAAACCCTCCCACAAATATATAAAACCCTCATACAACCTACAAAAAACCTCTACACATAAACAAAACCCTCCCAACACATCTAAAACCATCAAACAACATACCAAAAACCCCAAAAACCTCAACACTAAACAAAACACTCCCATAAAATACAAAAAAAAAAAAAAAAAACTAACCACCATCCCACATACCAAAAACCCTCAACCCTATAAAATACTCCTTACACAAACATACCCATACTCCTCCAAACCCCAAAAAAACCTCAATCAAACCTTCCAAACCTCCCCCCCCCTAAACAAACATCCCACACAAAATACAAACACCCCCAAACAAAATAAAAACCACCAACCACCCAACCAACCCAACCAACCCCCAAACAACAACCCCAACCAACCCCCAACCTACCAAAACATCACACACTCAACAAACTCTCCAATTCCATAACCTATTACCCCCCCAAATACCTCCCATAACCATCCCCACCCAACATATACATAAAATACACACCACTTATCCAACCAACAAAACACACACCAACCACCACTTCCAACAAAACACCAAACATACCATCACCCCCACACCACAACATAATCACCCTCCCTCATCAAAACACTCCCTCAATCACACACCACCCTAACCCCACCCTACCACCCTCCTATCAAAACCACATCCACACACTCAAACACCTCCCCTCCAAAACAAAACACCCCCACCCATTCACTTTATTTCAACTCAATAAACCTCAAACCCAATCTCTAATCAATAACTATCAAAACAACACCATAATACACACACCACCTAAACCCACCATACACCAACTACAATAAACATATAAAAACACCCCCCCCCACTAAACACAAAAAATACCCAATATAACCACCCACCCCACAATCCCCCGCCACACCCCTAACCGTATCAGTTTGTCGTGTCAATTGTCCCTAAATAAATGGTTGGGGTATTTGTAGTAAATGAAGTTAGTTGAAGTATTTACTGTAAGGTTTATTTTTTAGGTGATTGTAGCGCGTCATTGTAGTTAAAATAATATATATGTTTGCTTCTAAACTATTGATTAATGTAGTGATGGCGTCGTTCAAGTAAATACTACATATATAGAGTGAAACCTCTGAAAAACAGCTACGTTTGGTCCCATAAAATAATGACCATTTTATGAGACAACCGTTCTTTGGAGGTTCACAATAATGTTAATTCAATAGTCTCAATTAATTTCTGTAAACTTCTAACAGTGTCTGTTTTAAGAGATGACCAGTCTTCGGAGGTGACCGTTAGTAGAGGTTTTAATGTATATACATATATGCATCTTTCAGAATCATTTTTCAGAAATACTTTTTAGGAGTTTAAAATTACTCTTGCATGATATATCTATGCTTAGATTTTTGTAATATCCATTAATAATCAAAGAAATACGCCAAGAAAAATTCTGAAAAATTAGATTTATTTTAAGAAAAAAAAATACAGTATTTATAAAGTATTTACAAAGTACAAACAAAGGAATATTTACAAAGTTTATTCTTTATAATTTTATAGATTTGCTCTCCAGTATTCATGGGTATTTCTTAATATATAATTAGTGGTCAAATAGCTCATATGCCGACATTTTATTAAGTAAATTGAGAATTTTCATATTAACGGCCTCACGTTTTTTCACGTCAGGATTCTTCTTGCATCCTCTGTTAGGATTTATTCCAAGCAAACACCTAGAAACAAAATAATTTACTTCAGTGAATTAAACACATTTAAAAAATCACATTTTACTTTTGACTCATCTATAAACTGAAATTTGTTAGCACAAGCTAGGAGCATAATAATTTTACTTTTCAGCAGCGCTTGTTGTAATTCCCCCTCAACAAGCACGTAGCCACGGAAGGGGAGGCTTGAGGAGCTACAACCCCCCCCCCCGAAAGTTCAAATATGTATGTTTATATACAGGGGCGGATATAGGGGAACAGGCTCTGCAGCCCCGCGTCCTCTACAAGAGAGGGGCACCCAAAGGGCCCCATTACCACAATCCAGCCAGTATTCTACGGAAGGCTTTTATTCTAGGGAAGACCCTTATTCTAGAGAAGGCTTATTTCAGTATTTCAGGCACTTCAGTACTAAAATACAAAAAGTTCCAGTGTATTTTAAAAATGATCACTATGCCGCGCCTATGTCGGAGGGTGGGGGGCTCTTTCTTGCACCTTTCATAGGACCCCATGATACCTATGTTTAAGTTATGGTATTTAAATATTTGAGCCTCCCCGAATAAAAATCCTGACCATGGGCCTGCCTTTCCAAATTAAAATGTCAAAATTACCATCTTGTTTTAAAATAGAAGACTATGCATCATTGCTATTGAACATTCGAAATAAATTTACATGATAAAATATTTTTACTACATTTAACAATATGCTTAATTTTCGTCAAATATTTTTGTAAAAAGAATGAATAAGAAAAAAGAATCAAATTTTCAACTTTTTAAAAGGGGAAAGCTCAAATTTTTAAGCATTCCTCTCTTTTTAAATGTAAAACTTTTATAAAGAACTGCTTACAGAGCGATCAGATCTGCGCTAATTTTTATTTACTTTCTTACGTATTTCAACTTCGAAAAGTATTCAATAAAACATTTCTATTTATGTTTAGTGTTCTTGATTAAGGATATTGGCCACTGACTACACTTATGAGAGATTTTGAAATTTAAAACGTTGATGATCAGACTGTATAATAAGCAAAATATAAAAAAATACTTTAATAACTAGGCACTGATATGAAATGGTTTTAAAATTTATGCATTAAAATAAATAAACAATTTATCTTGCACAAAGCCTCACCATGGCACAGTGGTTATATCACTGAAAATTGTAGACGGACGAAGTGTGAAGGTCCCGGGTTCGGGTTCCATCGCACATCCGTCGACCTAACCGTTCGGTGTTTTTTGTGGTTTTCTCCGAAACTTAGGGTAAATACGGGTTAGGATCCCTTACAAAGACCCCACAGAGGGTAACTTCCTTGTTTTGTCATTCGGACGAGGATTTACAAGTGGACATCGAGCCAAGCACACAAATCCGATATACATGTTCACAACAGCAGCAGCTAGTCACTATAGTGCAAGCGGGTTGCACAGATGTATGCTTTGAATGCATATACACAAGTTCATATACGCAATATGTATTCAGTTATCACGAGCAGGCACGTATTCAGGGAACATTTTGGGAGAGGAGGAGGGGAGTCCAAATCGTAAAAAAGGCAGAACTTTCACAAAAAGACTATTATTATAGTAATAAAAATCAGAATTTTAGGGAGGGGGGGGGAGTGTACGAACTCTCAGGCCCCCTCCCTCTCCCCCTCTCCTCGTTAAATACGTCATATGAGTTTGCAGATAGTTTTGGATTATGTGCGCTGATAGCTTTTTCTTTTATTTGACTATGGTTGTTAGTAAACTGAAATTGTATTTATTTAAAAGAAAGAAACGGGTTTTGAGGGGGTGGAACCCCCCTCACAGAGTAAATGTTAACTTAAAATATAGTGAATAAGAATTTTAAAAAAATCTATACATCCCTGTTTAAGAATTTAAAAAATGAATACATAATATTTAAATAAAATATTAATGCCATTGAAAATTTCACAAATTTATGACAAAGACTGCCAATAATGACATATACTAAAGCTGTTCCGATCACCAGAAGCCAAAACTACCATGTAATAGTCTCATAGTCACGTAATAGTCTCACTTTTTTGCCAATTTTTCATGTTGAAAGTCCAGGTGAGACTATTATGTGGGTAAAATCTACTATATAATATTGTAACTCTAAAGAGCTATTTTTTCTGCTTCAAAACGGGGGTGCGACTATCACGCGAGTAAACACGGTATTCTGCATCAAATGACGATAACCATTGTAAAGAATTTTAAATCTCCCTGATTTAGAAGAGATTTTCTGCAGAATTCCCTGACTTTTCCAGACAAAATTTCCCAAATCCCTGAATTTCAAGTCGCCCCTGAATATACAAAAAACCAGAAAATTCCCACTGTAAAATTACTTCAAATCAAAATCTAGCTTTTTATCGCATACAAATGAAAAATTACTTTTAAAACTGAAGAAAATGATTATTGTTTTTGATAATGACATAATTTGTAGAAAAAAGAAAATCGCAATGTTATGAAGCTAGAAATATTTCTTTGATAAGATATACTACTCGACATTAAAATTGCTGCACTGTGAGTAGCATGTCACCTTCTTGGTGTTCCTTTTTTAATTCCCAGTTGTGTATTAATACAACAACAAAAAACAGTTATAGGCTATATACATATAAATTTCACACTTTTTAAAATATTGCTGTGTGGTTTGATTTATTTATATGTTTACAAAATTGTAGTTAAAAGTGTCACATTAACTTTGAAAAAAAAGTGTATAACTATGCTTCTTTGATTCATTTTTACTAGGATTAAGAAATAATATCATGCAATAAGCAAAAAGAATTGCAAAGTGTGTACAAATTTAAAAATACATAACAAATATTACAAGGAAATTATAAATAATTTGTAGATACAATTCTTCTGTTCTTTTATACGTTAAAAGGTGAAATATATCATTTCTTTAAATTGGTTTACCTCATAAACTTGATTGAGATATATCCATTGATTTAAATTATTGACGGCACTTACGCGTTAGGAAACTTTAAGATACTCCTAGAAAATCAGAATTCTTATTGTAAGTATAGAAGATAGAAATTTATAAGTCTGGAAAGTGTATATATTATATTTGATGTGAAATCCCCCAGAGCACACATGCAGGGGCGTAGCCAGGGGGGGGGGAGATATCGGGATATATCCCCCCCCGAAATTTTTGGATTAGTGATGAAATTCCGTCTATTTATACACATATCACTTCATCCCCCCCCCCCGAAAAATTTTCCAGGCTACGCGCCTGCACACATGCACACTAAAAACATCATAAATTGTTCGGTGTTAGACGACTATTCAAGTACAAACACTGAAAATAAACAATGTATTTATCACAGTGCCTCGATGTTTAAGTTCAGCGATATCCTTTCACTTACTGGAGCACTGCAAACAAAATGACTGCGAACAAAAACACTCATTCCAAAATATTTAACATATCGATAACTATATAATAAGAAATGCTAACTACAGTTCTAGGACCAATTAGCAAGTGCAATGAATATAAACAAACACTATAATAAGGAAATAACTTATGAGAAACAGTTTATGAGTAGTACTTAACTTGTTACATGAAGTTGCTATTGCTCATTTCCCCCAAAACCAAGAACATTTGCGGTACGTAGTTGTGAACAAGTATATCGGATTTGTGTGGTTGGCTCGAAACCCGCTTATAAATCCTCGTCAGAAGGACAACACAAACAAGGAAACCTCCCCGAAGCTCACTCACCAAACGTAACGAATTTAATCCAGTGATAAGTACACACTTAAAGAAACCTAATGTGTAAAAATTAGTTGTTATCTCCTAAATTAAAGCTAAAATTAATTAACAAAAAATGAGTATGAGCCGACAGAATAGAGCCTCTATCGCTACTTGGCGCTTTCTATTTTCTTTTATAAATGCTTTTACAAAAAGATGCTTATTTAATAAGCATTTTAAGTAAGCACAGGTCAGGATTCATCTACAGCAATGATTCACTGGATATCCCGCAGAACATATGGTGGAAAAAAAATCAGGCCGGTAACTGGTTCCGTTTTGGAGAGGGGGGGGGGTGGAGGAAATTGGCCAAAAATATTTTTTAAACATAAAATCTATGCATGCATAGGAGGTTAAACGTAGCTTTTTAGAAGAAGCTTAGCTTTTTAGCGAAATAAGAATTGAAATAAACAATGGTATTAAAAAAATAATTTTAAAAAATTGTAAGGTAATTTTTTTGGAGGGGAGGGGTTCACCCTATAATTCCCTCCCCCACCCCTTTGATTTGACCCTGTAAGAAATATATTATAAAGTTGTTTCATTAACACAATGTCAGAAAACTGCTGCACTTAATTTTTTCCGAATTCCCCAGTTTTTTTCGGGATGTTCAATATGTAATGGCTATAACAATCTATTGTTTTTACTTAAAATCGGCATTGCAGTGTAGGAATGTGTCACTGCATTTTGTGATTGAATCTCACTTTCTACTTGCTTCGATCCTCTATGTTCCAGAGATCGTCTAGAGGGATTTCTAAATTAAAACATGACTGATCAGCATAAAAATTTCATCGTCTTTTAACAACGAATCCTTTATAAAGACATTTACATTATTTACGAACGCCTGCGTTAATTTTTTAATTTCCTTTCACCGAGAGTTTTTCAGCAAAACAAATTTTGTAACTTTCCTGCTCACAATCTTTTTTAAAAATCTCTACTGCCCATCCTTTAGATGCGCGAAATTTCAGTCCTAATTCGAATGCCTTTTCTGAAGCCTAAGTTTGTAAATCACAATCATCTACATTTTTCTGTAATTTTCTTGCGTGTTAGAAGTGTTAAAACGTATATTTTTAAATTTGATTTAGTTTATATTTATAATCGCCATTCTTCTGAATTTGCTTTTCCCACAGATATAACTGCCTTTTATTTGTAACAAATTGAAAATTATTTTGAACACTCTGTAAACTGCGGGATTTTGCCACTATTGTATCCCACCAGTATTTTACTGCAGTCTCCTTATCTTTTCAAGAAATAAATTGCTTATTTTGCATGATGTCCTCACTGGACATGAAGTCAATGCTTTCGTTTTCTAAACTAGAAAATATAGGATCTTCAGGGGTATCGAGTAATAAGCATTGCTCATTTGCTACCAAATCTGTTGCATTTACTTTTTGATAATTTTTCAAGCTTTCAACAATTTGATTTTGTAGACTTTTTCTTCGTCTGTGCATGGAGACAATGTCATATTTTTCGAAGAAAATTCCGCGTAAAGCATAAAAACAACATTAAGTATATTTGCTCCATAGTATCATCATGTGGATAAAAAGAACAGAATTAAAATAAATGCCTCACTTATGCGTAAACTGAATTTTCAGCTTGCAATGTGTTAATACAAATAAAAAGAAATTACTTTCTTCAGGGACTTTCAGAACTAAAATAAAAAGATTATAGGACTTCAGTTTAACTAGTAGAACGCGAGATTAAGCTACTTAAAAACCCAGTACGTTGAAATATAACACGGTATAGCAAACACTGATTTATAAATATTTCGAGTACGTACTCGTGTGAGCGTTTCAACTTTTCCACCAATTATCCCTGTCACCAAATACTAGCTAAAGGGTTACAATTGGCGCGATTTTAACTAATTATTAACCTTTAATTTCTCAAATTCTATCAGGAGATAGCAGCTAATTTTCACACAGTACGTTCCTTTTAGTGTGTACTTGAGATAGTGTGAAATTCGTTCCATTTGGTGAGTGAGCTTTGGGGAGGTTTCCTTGAAAGAGGGGAGCCTTCCGTGGGGGTCTTTCGATGGGGTCGTAATCCATATTTACGCTAACTTCCGGAGAAAACGACGGAAAACTCTGAACGGTTAACGGTCGACGGACGAGCGATGGGACCCGAACCCGGGACTTTCACACTTCGCCCGTATGCCATTTCCAGTGATATAAACGTTGTGCCATGGTGAGGTGAACGGTACGTATCGTTCGTTAGCCGACCCAGAGCGTCACCTCCGATCAGTGTTGCCAGAAACTTTTGCACATAAATCGCAAGTAGCTGAAGAAAGAGTCGCTAAGGTGACGTTAGTATGACGTCAGATCAAGTGATGCCCTGCACTGCTTAAAATCATTATGCTGATTTGTCTGGTTGGTCCATTGGTTTCCATCCGTAGTTTTACACATAAAAGTCCCCCCCCCCTCCCCTCACCCGTAAGTCTAAAATAAATATATCAAATTCACAGGTGATTTTTTTCGTTTCTTTTTGTAGGTAGAAAGTCTCAAATTCACAATCAAGTTCCATAACTGTTCTATTTCCCATCATTCAACGCCAAGGACGGATTAAAAGGGAAGACGGAGGGGTAACTTCCCCCCCCCAAAAAAAAAGAATTCAACCTTTTTGGAACTATTTTCTACAAAACCCAAGTAGCACAATTAGTCCAAAAGACGTTTAAAACACATTTTTAACGTCAAAAAGCGTGTTTCCAGCATTTTCAACTATTTTTGAACTAGTTGTGCTACTAGGGAAGAAACCATTTTCCCCCTCCCCTCAATGTTACATGCCACTTTTTACCAAAGAAGGCCGATATTGTTGCTTACAATAAGAGTAAACATTCACCTGAACCTACGTATGCAGTTGTAACTAAATATACCGTCCCTTTTTTCCAGCTCCAGCTAACGACACGTAGTACAATGTCTTGCCGTTTTAATTGCGCCGGAGGCAAAATGAGCCTCAAGGTTGAGCAATGACGTCTTCGTCTAGTACGCATGCGCGGGTGAAGATAAAACAGAAAAAAACTGTTTTTTCTTACGAACAGACTTATTCTGTAAATAATACGAGTAATTTCTGTACGTTTTACAGACTTTTTTTTGCAGTGTATGCAATTTACTGGGTTGCCAGACTAATTAATGTAGTGCTAAAACTTTAAAATTAGATTTACAATTTTCAGAAACACGTTTTGTATGTTGTTATTCAAGTAAATAGGAAAATAAAAACATCCTATACATTTAAAACGTAATTTGAAACATGCAATGAAGTAAGATGAGATATAGTTTTCAAGCAGAATACAAAATAATTTCCTACGAAATGACAACTGTTTCACTTTTTTTGCGCATATTTTCATAGGATTTGTGTACTCAAAAGCCCAAAACTGAGACAAATAGCTACAAAAGAGAATATGAGCCCCGGGGAAAGCTTAACTACTGACCAAGCTGTCATGACGGGAAAGTCTGTATTGATCATGTATCTGACTAATTCAAGGGTAAAAGTATCATATTTATTAAGACGAATAAGTATTTCGTGAACTTGCGTTAATTTCCATTTTACTTCTGAAAATCTTTTATTTATTAAAGACCCGGTCAAGGAAATTGCTACAATGCCAGACAAAGACATAAAAATGCACAAAATTAGTTCCGAAACGTAAGCAGCGTCCATTTTCTGAAAATTTAATATTACCGAGGCAATTTCAAAGCTAAATAAACTTACAATGTGTAAACAAAGTAATAGAAATCTTACCCGGGACAATGCTCTTTCTAGGGTTTTTGCTAATTTATGTAGAACTGATAGATGATGGAATGACTGAACAATTTTATCAGAGACAATGCAAGTATGAGTCAATGTGTTGAGCATTCTGCTGAATTCAGAAATCAGTGTACCCATACGATAATACAAAAAACAGCAATAAAATGTTACAATGGCGGGAAATTGGTAAGTCGTAATATAACTTGTTAAAGCTACAATGGATATTGAAAAAAAATTTTCAATATCCGATTCAGGACTAAAAAACGTCATGTACTGGATTAAAAGCTCATCAGATGCATATTTAACTAAATATGTATTCAATGCAGCAAAGAAAATTGGAAGAAACAACATAAAAAGCAGAATGATAGTGATCATGATTTCATATTTTCCAGATTTAATGCTGTTAAAGCGTTTTATCAGATTTGTCTTAGAATCTAGATTTTTCAAGTATTTAATTCTGAATACCAAGGTGTACCAAATAAAAGTTGATAAAAAGCAAACAAAAAAATTGATCAGCCAATACCTGCCAAGAAAAAAGAACCAAATCATGACTTTTTACAAGAATAAAAAGGAATAGAAAATGCATTGTCATTGGATATATATACGATAAAAGTTTAAAACAAATGTGCTTTTCATTGCTTGTTAAATGTATCCACATTATTGATAATATCTTACATGTTACAGCGTAAGAATTGAACGTACGAGTAGGAATTATTTTTTTTAATTTTACAAACACACGCTCAGTCATAATTTACGAAATTTAAAGTTATACTTAAGTTTACTCAGTGGTAACAAAATTCCGTAACTGTTTGAAAGAATAACTGCCTGTGTAAAGGTAAAGACTATGTTTAAAAAAAACTCACATTTTAAAATGGTGTAAATATTTCTTTCTATCGTAAACGAAGTATTTTTGATATTATTCTGTTAATATTTATTTATAAATTTGCTTTTACATACAGGAATATTAAACAATCTGAAAAAAATACTTTCAAGCATTATATATTATACATTTTCATCATACTTTATGTATTATACACTTCTGTAATGACAAGTTACACACGCTTTTGTATTTTTTATTTAATGTACTAAAAATGATAAATTAGGAGATAATTTTCTGAAAATTACTACTATTTCAATTGACAAAAAGTAATGCTTTGTATTCTACGCTACAACTGTTTAAATATAACAAAATAATTGCATAACAATACAAATAAAATTGGATACAAAGAATAGTTGTATTTATCAACGACAGAACAAACCAATGGATAACACTCTGAGTGAATAAGTGAAATAATAGATTTATGTACATTAATTGAAACCACACAAAAGTATAAATGCATATGATATCAGAAGTCCTTGATGGAAATTTATTATCAGTCACAAATTTTTTTTCATATTTTCTAATATGTTTAAAATTAAATTTTCAAATTCAACTCCTGAAATAATGATTATTCTAATAAAAATGCTTTTTTTTACTTGGGATCTACATTTTTGGAGTACCTAGATTCTGATGGTACTCTGAAGAACTTAATAATGACAACACTTTGACAAACGTAAACATCGTATATAATTAAACGTTGTTTTTGTATAAAATTCTTCAACAGAAATACTTAAAAGAAAACGAAATTAATTAATACACATCAAGTCTTGAAAGTACAGCAGTTTAATTTTAATGTTTTCAATATTCCATGGGAAAATATATATTAAAGCAATAATTAAAATTTATTATTGAAACTATAAAAATAGTGTTCTTCTATGAACAAGAAATTAAACAAATACTCATTTTAAGCATATTACTCAAACTTTAGAACTGCATTTCATAAAATTTCTTCAATGTTTTATGGAGTTTAATGTGAAATTTTTAAGGAAAACTCAAAGTTTTATTTTGAATCGAATAGATGTAAGCTTTTCTAATTTATAAAAAAAGTATTCCTATAAGCAAACAATCAATCAAGCTTGAGATATAGAATGTCTCCAGCTAAATTTAAGATATACGTAATTTTTACTTTGGAAAAACTTGTAAAACAATCAAAAGTACTAAACTTGTAAAGCATAATTTGGGCACTGATTCTGTTGCAAACCAACTGAAGAAATTATAACATCTCATTCAAGAAGTACTATCGATTGAAGCATAGCAACCAGCAAAGCAACCAAAGCCACTTAAGATAATGAGCTTTTCCTTAAAAAAAAAAATATATATATATATATATATATAGTCATATATACTCTTATATAATATGTGTGCATTCTTGTAACTCAGCTAATACTCTTTTGCAGATTTTGTAACTCAGCTATTGATCTTTTGCAGATTTTGATAAATTAATAGTAAACAAACCTTTAATACAAATATTTTTTATTGATTTATAGGAGATGACAAAATCAATACCTATCTCGATATGTTTACTTTACACTGTTATTTCCACAACAGAAATTTTAAAATAAACATATGCTATATGATTTCAATCAAATGTTTATACTTTTGTGTCAAAAATACGGTCGAAACAATTTTTTTTTTAATTCATTGATTTGCAGCAATATTTAGACAAAGGAAAATGCAGATAGTGAATTCAAAAAAGTATATTTTTTTCTATGTTGTCTAACTCTAACAATAAAAACCAACCTGTTATAAAACGTGATAGTTATATAAAATATGCTCAAATTTGTTCTGTATTATAAAAAAATTAAAACAGAATTCTTTACTAAAACAAACTATCTGAAACAAATTTAATGAGTATACTAGTATGAGAGAGAAAGTTTTGCATAATATCACGAATGATTTATTATCATGAATATTTATGGAAAATATTTATAAAGCAAACTAATAAAGCATATTGTTATTATAGAAGTTTTGCACTGTTTTTATGCCCGCACCAAAATCTTAAAAAATCGTATTACCTAAAAGTGACAGTGAAAATGACTCTGAGATACAGAAAAATGTATGTGTGTCTTGTCTAATGTGTTTAAAAATAATCAATGATCGATAGCTACTGTTTAAATTTCATTCATCATTTTAAAGTAACAAATGATGGCTTTTTCCAGTATTTTCAAAATCAGCCACCTAGTATTGGCATAAGTAACGAGTACAAAGTTCAATCCCTGACTGGCTCCTTGGAGGCCTTCTACTAGAGATTGAAAAAAGGCCCTTACGGATCAATTTAGAGTTAATAGAATATTAGAATATGCATCATTTGGAATTTAGCCTTACGTTCCTAAAACCACATTTAACTATTTTTGAGCTTTTGGGGTCCCCTCGAGCCGCGGATTCCTGTGTTTCTCCGCTGCGCCACTGCGTAAAGACGTAAGATTATTGGGCAATAAATAATCCAATTACTCTGCGATATATATATATATCAAATTACTCTAATTATAAAGTAGTATATACATTTTGAGGGGGGGGGGCTCTCCGGTACCCCCTTGATTCGCGAGCACTTGGGGGTCGCTGATCAGCCAACCTGGCCAGCCCGGGCCTGTCAAAGTTATAACTTTTGTGTATTGCTAAAGGATTGCAGGTTAGGGAATAACTAATTAATTTCATATTATTCGATTTAGTCGTAATTACGTGATGTTCGAAAAAAATATGTACGTATTTCGAAAGAATTTTTGCAAAAGTTCAAAATTTATTCAAAATTTTCAAAAACTTCAACTTCTTTAATTTAAGTTCAGTGACAGCCTATCATTTCACAAAATTTCATTTCATTCGCTTTAGTCATTATTACGTAATGCGTGAACAAATATTCACACAGTTTGAAACGATTTTCGAAAAATCTCAAAATCTATCGAATTTAAAAAAAAATAATAGATGCTTATAGTTTAAGTTGAGCAACCGCCTATCATGTCACGGAATTTCGTTTCATTCGCTTCAGTCATTTTTACTTAATGTGAGAACACAAATGTACACTGCTTGAAACGATTTTCGCAAAATCGCTAAATCTAATCATTTTTTTTTTATTATTATTCGACATCTTTATTTCAAATGGAGTATGCACCTATCATGTCGTCAAATTTCGTTTCATTCGCTTCAGTCATTTTTACGTGATGCGCGAAGAAATACAGCGTCACGGACAGAACGACAGAATGACAGAACCACAGAACGACCGACCAACAGACTGACATTTTTTTTTTTTTTTTTTTCCGGTTATACTGGATTCCCAAGTGCTTGGAATGGATAGAAAACGCAAAATTTTTGAATTCCAAGTTACGTACTGACAAAAGTCTAATTTTATTTATATAGATTTAAAGTTACGTACAATATTTTATTTTAGATTGTTTTCGGTGGGGGCGTAAAACGGTTAAACCCGCAGGGGGCGCAACATGGACTAGTTTCGGCTTTGCTAATGTTGCTACATAAAAGTGTACATTATATTCCTGCAAGCTTACTATCTGTAAATAAAAAGTTTTATAAATGCATTTGGCCGAATTTTTATGATACAGAGAGTGTATCTCCATCGGGTTATATTAATTGCATAACATCCGCTTGAAATTGTTAATCCAATTATTAATTTAATAGTCTTGGCTTTTCTTCAGCAAATAAAATAAGAATTATCTTTAGACTGGAAGACTTCCCTAAGATAAAGTAGCAGTTAGTGCAAATTTTTTTGTCTAATTCTTTTTCCGGAAGATTAATTATTCGAGAGCAAATTAATTATTTAATCAAAAATAAAGAAAGCTACGTATGCGGAAATGGGAAATTGCGACTTCGTAGGAGGGTTTGAAAGCTAGTGCGACTCATACATTTCCTAAAGGGAGATTTGCTACCACTGCCGCCAGGCTATGTGTAGACTGCATGTGCTATATATATTAATGACTGTCATTTTATCTCTCAACCCCTTTATTGAAAAGTGTACGAAAAATGTGTCCCAAAAAAGCGGCATAAAAATGCGACATAATTTTACATATATTTAAATACTATTTGTTCACAACAGCTTTAATCTATTGTTACAATATTTCGTAAGCTGTAGAATATGCATCACATGTATTTTTCTATAAATAGGTTACAATCATAAAAATTTCAACATAGGGTTACCACGCGAAATACACGAAAGATGAGAGATAAAATGACAGAGTCAATTAGTATCGTTTTAATATGGCAATAATGAAACTAAAAAATTAGGGGGTTCGGGGGATATTCCCCTGACGAGGCTTGAACAGCCGAGTATATATATACTAGCTTCTACCCGCGACTTCGTCCGCTTCAGCTTTAGAATTAGATCCAGAGAGAAATGAAGCATGTGTGAATAACAAATATGTTTTCACTATAGATACACTAAAGTGACTGTAGTTAAATATTATTTATGTTTTACTTATTTTAAATGAAGTATAATACATGATAGTTACTGAGATATACATTGAGCGTAATGTAATTCTTAGAGTGTCCCTGTAAAAGAACTATTTGTGATATTTGCACAAAAGGTAGCCTATAATACTCCGGGTTCACCAGTGGCTGAGAAGTTCTGCTCTAGAAACTGGAAGGTGGGAGGTGCCAGGTTCAAACCCTGTCGACCTAGCCGTTCGGAGTTTTCCATGGTTTTCTCCGAAACTTCGCGTAAATACAGGCTGGGATCTCTTAGAAAGTCCCCCACAGAGGGCATTCCATATATAGACCTAGGATCCTAGTGCAGTCAATCGGCCTTAATCCAGAAACGAGCAAACAATAATACTTAGGAATAGTGTAACTTTTAATCAGTGAAAAAAGTTCTGGAATCGGTTCAGTAGCTACAAAATGCCCATAGAGAGCAATGTATAAGTTCTGTGTGCTGTAGATTTGTCTGGAGAATATTCCTTTTTTTAATTCTAGATAGATAGATTTGGGCGTAAAACTGGCATAGTTTCTGTGGTATTTTCATGTTTTTCAAATGCACGCGATTCTTCATTGAAGTCATAGCATTTCTGTTCAGCTCAAAACATGAATTATGTTATACGGGTGAAACTCGACAAGCATGGCAACGTAAAAACGGTTTTTAATTACTAAAATTCTAAGTAGCCCATAACCGCCTCCAGGGTCCCATTTGTTTCTATACCAAAATTCATCATAATTGATTTAGCGGTTTAGGCGTGAATGTGTAACATACAAACAAACAAACTCACTTTCGCATTTATAATATTAGATTAGATCGGTTTCATTTAATGGCTTTTAAAGGGCAGTTAGAAGGGGCACTTGAACAGAAGTACTTCCGACAAAGGGAATATATTTTCGAGAGAAGAGGATTTCTGATTATCACTCCATCTTATCACGGTAATTTGTCAAAATAGAAATGTTCCGTATTTTAACTACTTTTTTGAGCTCCTCATAGAAAATTCACGTGAGGTAAAAAACCAGTAGGAGCGGATGAAGACGACGACTCACCTACACAAGATACTGCACAACTTGAGAACATTCTTGCTCGTGGTGCGTCTTGAGAGAACCAGTAAGCTTGCTCTTTTTACCTGTGCAGTGCATCTCCTTACCTTCTTTGCTTCATCATTGAATGGTGATATTTTCATGGGTTAGTGACTACGTGCAACAGCTGTATGTGTATGAGTTTTTATTTTTTATTATTTTTTTTAATGGCAGGCATTTACCGATGAGGCATTTGCCACCACTACGGCCCGAAGTACTGACCATTTTACTATGAGGACACCCAGTGGGAGGCAAACACTACTCCCTATGAAGTTACGGACGAGTAATCACCCAAGCCCAATCCAGGAATCGAACCCAGAATCATGGCGTGATAGAATAGCTCTGTAGCCCCGACGCCACTTGGGCTACCTACGTTTGTAACTAAGCTTGCAATAATGCAGGGTGATCAACGTAAAAAAGTACCCGATGGTTTTTTTCGTTACCCTTAAATCTTACAGATGTGGCAATTATTCTAACACTGATATATAGATGTTTTAAATCTTCTTTAAGTGTGGGAGACAAGCTCCAACACTGTTGGACTGTTACAACTTTATTTATGAGGTAAAACAGACATGGAGACGCGTGGTAATTTTATTTTTGAAAAACATAATTAAATTCCAATTTTTTACAGTGTCATTTCTTACAGCAAATGTCTTAAAGCAAATGTTTGCCACCATCTTGAATGCAAATATAAAAACAATTGATTTTCCGGAGAAGTCCTCCTAAAATCGATGAATTAAAACAAACCATGACTGTAGAAATCTCGTCAAAAACACCAACACTGTTGAGAAGAGTGTCAGAAAACTTGGTTCGACGTGTTCATGTTTGCATTCAAAATGGTGTCGAACATTTTCAACATTTTCGGTAAGGAATGACAATGTAAAAAATTTGAATTATATTATGTTTTTCAAACATAAAATTATCAGAGGATTGAGTAACTTCGTACGTCTCCATTTCATGTTTTACCTCACAAATACAATTGTAACAGTCCAACAGTGTTGAAAATTGTCCCCCCCACTTGTCTCACAAACGAGGCTCAAACAACTATATTCGAGCGTTAGAATACTTGTCACATCCGCCAGATCTAAGGGTTAAAAGAAAAACCCTTGGGTACACTTGATTACCATCTTGTACAGGGGTTCCCAACGCCTTTGCCCCTTAGACCCCTTTCAAAGATTCTTTTTTTTTTTTTCAAAAGACCCTCCTAAATTTTTTAATACCTAAAAGGGATACCATACATGAAGTTGGAGGATATAGTTTCAATACTAAAACAAAACCTACATTTTATTTCTTTTACAGAATTAAATGTAATTGTAACATGTACAGCGTGCCCGCTAAAGTCCGTTGTCATCATAATCAATACTGAATGGTAAGAGCTATAGTCATAAAAGTGGGGGCTAAGTATAGTAACGTTACCGTGCGCTATGGGAAAAAATAAACGCTTACAGAGCCACCTGGTTGGCTAAATTCGGAGTTAGCGTCCTTATCTTAAAAACGGTTCGAGGTACGGGAAAAAATTAATTACAAAGGTGTTCAGTAGGGATGGACGCGAGACGAAAAATAGGAGTCTCGCGTCTCGCAAAATAGCCTAAAAGCTTTGTCTCGTCTCGCAAAAATCCCTATATCGTAATGTTAAAAATGTGTGTCTCGTCTCGCAAAAAAGCTGTAAATCTCTGTCTCGTCTCGCAAAAAAGTCGTCTCGCGTCCATCCCTAGTATTCAGCATCATCGATTTCATAATAAAAGGCATCTTGAACACATTATTGTTAAAAACTGAAGCATCACCCATTTACTGAAGCACTTTACTGAAAATTGAAACATCGTCTATTACTGAAGCATTTTATTGAAGCACTTTACTGAAAATTGAAGCATCACGATTTACTGAAGCATTTTACTGAAAATTGAAGCATCACCGATTTATTAATAAAAGACATCTTGAACACATTAGTGTTAAAAATTGAAGCCACAAACTGCAAGGCGTAAAATGGTATTACTGATATTTTTCCAGCGTCTCACCAGTCATATTGTACAACTTCCAGGAAAAATTGCAGACCAACCTCGGTTTTAGATTACTTGAATTACACCGCAAATGCAAATCTGCATTCTATTTATAAATAGTAAAACGGATATATTTATTTCTCAATTCCTTAAAAATTAAATTAAAAAATTTAAAACAGAAAAATTTAACTTCGACATAATAGACTCCATAGAACACTGTGCACCCCTTTAAAAACTTCATAGACCCCCCCCAAGGGGTCCACCTAGACCCCGTTGGGAATCACTGCTCTAGTATGATATTTGTAATGTGTGATGCGTATATATTTCATATCCAACTCTAATAATGCTAAGTATGTAAGGAAAATGTTTTACTGTCGTAGTTAAATTTTTCGTGCCCATAACTACGAAAATGCTTGATTTGGAAACTGTTCTATGAGAACTGTAGCATGACATGAAAAATTAATGATGAGAACGAGTCAAAATAAAAGCCAACTGTTGTGGTTTCAAGGGAAAATTAAAACAGGTTAGGCTTGCAAACTGAAAATTTAATTTATCGAACAGATGGCGTCTATCTCATTCAATATCATTATTGAAGGATAAGGCTATTGCTTGCGTAAAAGGAAAATAATATAAATTCTGAATTTTGATAACAACAAATCCTTCTCAACAAGTTTTCATATTTGAAAAAATTATTCCTACACGTAACTTTCATATTTGGTATATTTAAAAGAAAGAATTGTATAGATTTCTTTTTAAAAAAAAGGGGGGGGGAGAGAAAAATAGAAATCTAATATTCATAGATTAAATACGCACTAATGTGCTTTATTTTAAAAGGGTATGATAATCCATGCATCGTCCCTATTTTTCTTCCTTATTCCGTTAAGTTGGAAAGTGTATCATTATTCATGACTGTGCCGTATTTTTCTTACGTGTTCCATAATATATTTCTTTGGAATCCAAATCTATATTAAAATCGCCTACTGAACTTGTTAAAATATCTTCGTCAGACATTTCTAACCATTGGCGTATCCAAGGGAGGGGGTTAACCCCTCCCCCCTTGACACTCAGTGTGATGAGGAAAATTAGGCTGTTCATTACACTTTTACTCACATATTGGACGGGGGGGGCGAATGTCTTCATAACAAACAGAATCTTTTCTCAACGAAGCTATTAAAAATTACAAAACTCTTTTTTCATTACTCTATCATGATAAAAACTCTTGAAAGTAATCTTGCCCTCAGGAGACTCATTTATCGGGTAAACTGCTTTTCCGGGTAAGCAAACTTTTGGAAGAGTGGAAGTGGTCCACAAACACACGTGCCACCTCAACCCCCCCCCCCCTCTGTGGATCCATAAATGCATCGATTGAAAATAGTCTTGTTTAGAAAAGTAATTTGCTATGGAAGGCGTGGATGATTGAACCACGCTCACTCACGTGCGTGTGTGTATATACACTGCTCAAAACAATTAAAGGATATTGCGGTTTTAGGTGGATCTTGTGGCTGGGAAACTTTTTAGCTGATTGATACATGGTCGACAGACGTAGTAGGTTATATGAGAATAAATTACACATGTTTGGCAGAAAAAAATGCATTTTATTGCGCATTTGTGTAGAAAAGGAAAAAAAAACTCAATTTCTGCATATGAGAAAAAAAGAATAAGAAAAGGTGTTTTCTTCAAAGGAAATCATTTTCAGTAGTAGGTATGGTTTCCACGCAGTGGCGGATAAATGCAAGTTTGTGGGGGGGGCGGTTAGTTAGAAGATTGGCATATGCATCCATTTTATAGAAGTAAAATAGGATCTTTTACATTAATTTCTCTTGTCTTGGGGGGGCGGTAGCCCCCTCCACCCCCCCTTTAATCCGCCCTTGTTTCCACGGACGGCCAGCAACGTTGAACACCTTTGCGGCATGGAGTCAGTGAGGCTATTAATCACGAGTTGGGGTATTCTGTCCCACTCTTCCAGAAGAGCTCTTTACAGTTCTTGGAGAGTTTGTGGGGGTGGTTGGCGGCCAGCAACTCGCCTTCCTAGAACGTCCCAAACGTGCTCTATTGGATTCATGTCTGGAGAACACGCTGGCCATTCCATTCGTTAGATTCCTTCCTCGAAAAGGAAATCCTCCACCAGGTTAGCACGATGTTGCCTGCAGTTATCGTCCATTAAAATGAAGTCATCTCCGATTGTTACAGCGTAGGTCTGAGGATCTCATCCCTATATCGGCGATCAGTCAATCTCGAATTATGTAGAGGTCTGTGCGCCCGTCAATGGAGATAGATGCCACCATAAACCAACACTCCCCCGTCGCCAAAGCTGATGCTTTCGTGCACGAACGCAGGGTTATTCCTACTGCCACGGTCCCTCCAGATGAACATACGCCTATTATCAGGATGAACTGAAAAACGGGACTCGTCAGAAAAAAGAACATTGCTCCATTCATTTCTCTTCCAGTTCACATGCTCTGTTGCCCACTCCCTGCGGTCGCGACGATGCCTTCATGTTAGTCTTAACACATACTATCGGTCGGCGAGCATACAGCCCTACATCATGGAGCCGGTTTCGGACAGTCTGAGTTGAAACCGTGGTGCCAGTAGCCGAGCGAAGGTGTTGTTGGGGAAGGGTAGCGTTCATATTCCGATGTCTACGAGCCGTAAACACTAAATAACGATCTTCATTGGGCGTTGTCGCCCGTCTACGACCTTGCCCTGGTCTTCGGCCTGCACTTTCAGTCGCCAAAAACCGGTTCCAGATCCCGGAAATCACACTTTGTGACACTCCAATGGCTTGCGTCACTTCGGCTGGAGTTTGACCCCCTTCTAACCTACCGACAACTCTCCAAGCTTCTGAATCGGTTAAATGACTCCGCTGAGACATCGTACTCATCAAAACAAAGCAATCACTGAATGCTGATCACCCTTGTCTTCAGTGTCTTTTATTCAGTTGAAAATCCAATTTCATTCGCTTCCGCTGAAGCGACGTTTTTGACGTCGAACTCAAAATTAGCATACTCCACAGTTTGAAAATCAGAAAAATTTGCATTTGTGATTCTCTTCTTCCATTTTCGGCAACAAAAAATTTCGCTTATATCTTTATTTTATATAACTAGGGGCCAAGGCCCCCAGACTCGCTACGCTCGCTTTTCGTATGAGGCATTCGGCCCCTAATAAGACTTATTCGTAAAAAAGGCGTAATTTCAACAGACAAAACCCGAAGATTGGATCAGATAGAATGTTACTGAGCTACACATTGCTTGGTTCTTGCATGTTCATTGGTACATAAGAATTTGAACTTCACACTACAGTAGACCCCCTCCCCCTCATAACACGGAAGACATTTTGTTATGGGAATCCGTGTTGTACGGGTCCTGAGCTATACTCCACCTGGAGTGCGGACACCGCTTATAATAGCTGGAAAAATTATTTGCACTCCTCAGAAACACAATGATATTTAATGTTGCCATTCAAATTTATATTAATTAGGAGCTAAAGCGTAATAAAATCAGAACATCTGTTTCAGCTGTATTTTTAATAATGTAAAACCTATTGGACACCTTGCGAATTGGCCACCCATGGCGAATTTTCATTATTTGGCGACTTGCGAACATGTAAAGTTAATAAAAGCTACGGAACAGATAGGATAGCTTGCCACCAATGGCGACTTTTCATTATTTGGCAATTTACACATGCTCACAACCTATAATTACTGTTCATTTAAGGTTACCGGAAAACCGTTATCCATATTTTCATTTACATAATCGTTTGCAGATTGGCGTACTTAGCACCACGAATTATACCATCTCGTCGCGCTAGCAAATATCCAAAGTTTACTATATCTGCTATAATGGCATAGATAACGCCGTCCAATATTTCTACTGGTAGCAAATAATCCAGCTGGACCGAACGGGCTTTAAAATAATC
>JAWZYV010019361.1:0-25250 GCA_038373885.1 Cheiracanthium punctorium
TTAAAATTATTATCTAATAAAAATTGAAACGTCAGCATCCTACTGAGTCACGACAGTGACAGCTCGCGGGTTATTTAAAAGGAGGTTCACAAAACAAATTTCGAAAATGAAATATGCAGATGCGACGCACCTTAGAAATTAAAATAGATTTGCGATTCCAGCCGTTAAAGGAAAACAATGCACGCAACTGAAAGAAAAAGTCATCTTGGGTCTTGCACTTCGTCACCAAGATAAGTTTTAGCAAAGGTATTGTCTTAATTCATTTTATTTCGAATGTTTCTCAAAGGATACTATTGAAAAATGTCATTGCTTGAGCTCTGAAACACGTCTTTGACTCCCATCTTAATTATTGACACCAGTTTGTAAAATAATGGAGTGAAAAATGATAGAAATAAAGAAAACATTACGAAAATGACATAAAAATTAACTAGCCGAACGTAACAAACCAAAGGAAAATCTGGAAGCGATACCGCAAAAAAAATTCCCTTGCGTGCACAAAGAAATTGTGCGAACGGAATGATTTCATCAGTGCCGTACTTCCTCTTAGCTGTCTCAGCATCTGATTCCAGAGAGCGGTTCAGAGGGAAAATTTTTCGTTCGCACGTGCGATTGATTTAGACTGCTGTAGTAACCTACACTGCAGTGCGTTAGATATAATAAGCCTATATAATAATAGTGGGGGGAGGGGGATGAGAGTAAAACTCACGTTTTAAATCCACAAAAATCTAGAAGTGTATTTAATATTTGTTTTAAATTTAATTTGTTAATGTGTTTATTCTTTAGTTTTTCCTTTGGAGGTCCACGTGCTCATGTGCTCAAACGGAGGACCGCCACTGGGTCATGCTGAAATATTTTGTGGAGTTGAGGCTCAATACTCGCGAATAAAGGCTAGGAAAAATAAATAACGCTTCCGATTGATAGCGAAAATGCCTTCTCAAAAAAGGGACACTAGGCATAAATGGGTTAAACATCGATTGCTATCATAGGCGTAACATCCAGAGGGGGGGGGGGGGAGTGTACACCCGACCCTCAATCTTGTCAAAAAATCTTTTGACATGGCTGGCGGACCAGCCAGCTCTCTCAAAAATGTTTTTGAGCTGTGTGGCACGTGATAGGCAATTCGATCGACCGCCATTCTGCTGGTAGTTAAATCTATCGATGGCGACGACTGCCTTTTTTCAGAACTGGGCAGTCTATCTAGTTTTTCTTCTATGCCGATGTGTACTTTCAATCCCTTTCTCCAGTTCTCAGCAGATGCCGTACTGATAAAAATAATTTTGACATCCATTTTACAAATAATCGATCATTTTTTACGCAAAATTATCTGCGAAACAGAAAAGGACTTTCGTGTAACTATGTCCTCCTTAAGTATTTTACTGAAATCAATTTTACTCTTCGGGATTCAAAATACTCAAACTGTCAGTTATGTCCTCAAGGGGAGGACGCCGCGCGTTAGAGGCTTAAATGAAAAGTAAGCAGGTATAATCCTTCCTATACTTATTTATGAATTGTGGTTGAAATGAATTAATGCAGCCAAACTGCATATAGACCATAATAAATTGGAATTCTTTGGAATACTCCTGTAAAAAAAATATAAATGATACAGACAGTGTTTTCGATGGAGAGCTTTATTTTGCAATCCTTAACTCTTTAACGAGCAGTGTTCCCGCTCTGGGAACACCAAACTCTGACATGTTGACTGTTGCCAGTCACGAAGAATAGATTGGATTTCTATAGAAATAGTTGCGGGTGACATAGCTCCACGAGAATATTCTACTTTTTAGCACGTCATTTCCCGTCAAAAAAATGGTCACGATTGTTTTTAACAACACTGACATCTGTTGAAAAATGGAAGAGTGCGAGAACAGCTGGATAGATTGCCCAATGCCGAAAAAAGGGCAGCCGTTGCCATCGCTCGACTTAACTACCAGCAAGATGGCGGACGATCGAAACGTTCATCGCGTGCCACAGATCTAGAAACCCTTTTTTGACGCAGCTGGCTGTGCCGGCTGCCCTGTTTTCAGCATTGGGCCATCTATCCAGCTGTTCTCGCATTCTTCCATTTTTCAGCAGATGTCAATGCTGTTAAAAATAATGGTGACCATTTTTGACGTGCTAATGACGTGCTAAAAAGTAAAGGATTCTCGTGGAGCTATGCCACCCCCAACTATTTTTATAGAAATCCAATCTATTCTTCGTGGCTGGCAGCAGTCAGAACGTCAGAGTTTGGTGTTCCTAGAGCGGGAACACTGCGCGTTAAAGGGTTAAGAGAAATCACTTCCACTTTTCAAAGTTTACAGGTTACTATGATTAAACGCGTTTTAGTCATCAACAGATGTAGGCATCATTTCAATTTAAACTGGAGATCCAGTGAACAGAACTTCGCTCCTCGCCAAATCCAGGTGGAAGTATTTTGCTGTCATGTTTGAAAGAAATTTTGACAGTTTAGTCTATCTGTCATTTGTGACATGAAGAGTAGGTTGGTTGTGAATCCGCTGCTATTTTGAGGTATCTTTTGAATTTTGAAAGCGAAGTGAGGAAAAATGGAAGTGATATAAACAGGTCGGAAGTCGCACACCTGTTCAAGTATTACATTAAGAGCCAAGGGAAAGTGAATTATTTTTCTCTCGATGCTTTTTTTTTTTTTTTTTTTGTAAGTATGTCAGAAATTATTTATGAAGAAAGTTCAATGTTGCACAATACCAAGTTATTTAAAAGGTAGCAACGGATTTCTTTTAAAGACTAGGCACTTCAACATTATTATTATTAATAATAATAATTAAAAGATAGTTTATTATTATTGTTGTTGATTATTATTGGGAATGTTAAACACAATGAACCCAATTTGTAAAAAAAAGAGAGAGAATTTTTTTTTAAGTCGCAGTTTTGCTACTAATTTTAAAATGATACTCCTTTTTTAATACAGTGCGTCCCAAAAGTTTACCCCACCTAGACAGCAGTTTTTTTTTATATTTTACAATTGAAAGAGATGAATAAATATTTCAAAAAACATATTTAATAATAATTAACACCAAGACAATAATAATCCTATACAAAAAATAATATCACACAATTACAGACTTTGAGATAAAAACTAAAAATGAAAATTTAGCGTCCCAAAAGTTTATAAACAACTCATTTTTTTTTTCCTTTAACATTGAAATTTTTGAGCCATTTTTTCTAATCACTTCAAAAACTCGATCAGGCATGCTCGAAATAAGAGTTTGAAGAAAATCTGGCTTTACAGAAAACCAATTTCTTTCAATTTGCAGATTTAGATATTGAACTGTTGCAAATTGACGCCCATTAGCATATATATCTCTAGCTAATATTCCCCGAAGGTTCTCCACTGGGTTCAGGTCAGGACTTAAGGCTGGCCCCTCCATAATAGCTGGTTAGTTTCGTCTAAACCACTGCACTGTGCAGTTTGAGAAGTGAATGGAGCAATTGTCTTGCTGATATATCCATTTGTCCCCCCCCCCCTAGCAACTTTCCGAATGGGAGTAACCGTACTTCAAGCACTTTCTGGTAATCTTCGGAACACTGACGACCTTTTAAAAAAACAATATCGGTAATTCCATTACAGAAAATGCTCCCCATACCATGAGTGAATAGGCTGGTCACAAGAAATCAACTTTCGAATTTTTGGGGCGGCACCTCCCAAAAAGTTGCCAATAGGCTCAAAAATGAGATTGGTAAAGTTTCAGCTCATTTGCATAATGTTAACCCGCGCCGCATTGAGGTTTAAGTTTAGAAAAATCGCGGTTTTATTCGCAAAAAAGCAGTCTTCCATCATAAAATGGATAAAATTGAGTCTAGAAACATGATGGTGTTCTCGTTTCAGAAAAAAACTTCCCGCCTTGATGAGTCACACATCACTTTTATGTAAAAACTTACAGATTTAACCCTCCAAGCGGTTGTGATGTCAAATCCCGTCCACTTTATTCCAGTTTTCACTGCAATACATCTATAATAATAATCATTTGTAACACTGAGATATCATAAAATATGTTTGATATTAAAGCTTGTATGTAATTTAGAAGCCCTTTTTTTAACGTAATTGCAAATACTTCCTGTTAAAAATTTTATTTTTTATAATTTAAAAATTGCATGAAAATTTTACCATGAAAAAAACTTCAGATTATTTGCCCATTTCAAAACGCTCAGAGGGTAACATTCGCATCATATCTAGTCCTAAAAAAAAGCATATATGTATGCTTTTTTCAGGACTAGATACCATCCGAATCCTAAAAGTTGGCTTTTTTATGAAAGTTCAAAATTATATTTCGTCTTTCCTCCTTTTGTTTTCTGTTTTCTTCTTTTTTGTACAAAATAAAGTTTAATTAAAAAATCGAAATTTAAAAAATGAAATTTAAGTAAAATTAACAGAAAATAAGGTCAAAGAAAGCCATAAAATTGAGAACGACTAACGTTTAGATATATTTGATTATTAAAGTTATGTATGTAAGAGGAAGCACATTATAAAGAAAATAAATTATTGTTACAATTTTCTTAAGTGCAAGCTTAGATCATTTTCTTTCGAAGTTTGAAAAGTTTTTCTGCATTCGGATACTACCTATAGTAAAAACTGCTTTTGCCCTTCATCCTCAGTTAAATAGGAATTGAATCCTGGGATTAATTTTAATCCCCTTTAATCTGAGTCATTAAAAACCTTAAAAGCTTTCAGTTTTTTTTCTTTCAAATAATACTGATTTTCACACCATACATCGGGATCAGTATTCAAAAATTGTATATTAAAATTAAATCTCTTTAAAAAAATTACTGTTCGAGATGAAATAAAAAAATTAACTTCTTTGTTCAATAAATGATCCACTTCGTTGAAACATTGTTGCTCTTACATCTTCATCATCATCATTTTTTTTTCAAATGCAATTAATTTTACAGCCATGCTTATTTTGACTTTTTTTTTGCCCAAGTGTCATCAAAAACTGAAATGCAATTTGCTCCAAGTTAAGATACCAAAGACGGCTTATCATTTTATAGATCTTCGTTTGCAGCCTCTTTATCAAATTTTCAGTATTGCAATAATTTTAAGTCTTGATTGGGGCTAAAGTCTGAGTGGGAGTGTTGAACCATGCCTTTACATAAATATTTATTATAAATAAACAAATGTCTGTAATACCTCCTTTTTCTAAATCTGTTAACGAGACCTGATGTCTGAAAAGAAGTATTTTGAGACAATAAATTGCCTTAGACATCCACCTGGCATAATGAACAGCACCAGGTATTCTGAAAGAAATATCTATTTTGGGAGACTCCTATAAAAATTAAACAATGTTGGGTTAATTCTTTATAGTTATCCCTGAGCTGTTGATTTCTTAAATGTTCTGCAAGAAAATTCGAAATTTCTTCCAAATTTTGCGTTCTTTATGTAACAGGTTCATCTTCAATAGCAGTTTTGTACTTTATCTTGTCCAACTTAGACCACCCAATCTGAAATTTAAAAAAAATATCTGTATGAAGAGCAGTAGCTTCGCCCACTTTGCAATCAAAACAGATTTTGGATGATTTCTAAAATATGATGGCGAAAAGGTAAATATAGAAGATTTCGAGCCAGTAATTGCTTCTTCTGCTGCATGATATGTTTCCAGAAATTATAAACCCATGAGAATCATAGCATTCAAGATGAATAAAGAAACTGTTTTACTAAATCTATTTTGGGTCGGCAAATTTTACTCTGTAATAGTATAAGATTGCAGCCGCCCAATTGGAGACAGGCTAAAGAATCATTCTATCACACCTTGGGGGCCCACCAGTGGCATAGCGCTATCGCTTTGAACTGGGAGACGGAAGGGGCCTGGTTCGAAACCAATTCGCGTCCGCCTACCTAACCGTTCGGAGTTTTCTGTGGTTTTCTCCGAAACTAAATACGGGTTATGATCCCGTAGAAAGTGTCCCACGGAGGGCAATCCCCCCCCTCAACGTCTAGATCCCTCGAGTAAATAATTGGCCTTAACACCACACACACACCTTGGGTCCGGATTCAACTCCCGGCTTGAGCTTGGGTGTTAAATGTTCCGTCCCTTCATAGGGGATAACGGTGGCCGCTCATTGGGTGCCTCCATAATGAAATGGAAATTTAATTACTTATACAGGTTTGTGTCTATAAGACTTAACTTGTAGGAAAATATTCTGATTTTTCTTTTCAAATACTTAATATTAGGTTGTAACGAAAGTTTTCCGCCACTCCAAGTATTGCCTGCGCAAGCAGTTCGCGTATGTGTCTTTGCCAATATTTTGTCAAACGATTTTTGTTATTTGAAAGGAAAGACTTGTTTTAGAGCACTGTGTTGTGAAATCCGTAAAACAATATTGTTATGATTAAGTATAAGGTTTCTGAAATGGAACTACCACGCTACCAGATTGATCCATGATTTACTCTCACTTCTGTCGCAAAAGGTCAGCTACAGAATGACACTGAATCGTGTGTACAGCTTAAAGTACTACTGTTGTATCATACGACACTGTGAAGATTTGGCACCGAAAGTTCAAAAACGAGGACTAGGATATTAGAGAAGCAGAGCGCTCTGACCGGACTACTGATGCTGATGTGGCCCGCCTACGAGAATTTGTGGAAGAAGATAAAATATTCATCCACGAGAGCTAGCTAAAAGAGTTAGACTTTAGTGTCATGTCCATTAGTGGTGCTAAGCATCGAATAAACTTGACATATAAGGTCAATAGCTGGGTACTGCGTGAGCTGACTCAAGCAAATCTGGCGGAAAACTTTCGTTACAACCTGATATAATTTCTCCCCAACTTCCATTATGGTCAATTTCTTCAACTAATAAAATTGGTGGCATCCCTTGTGTTAATCAGTGTAAAAGTGCGAAAGCTAATTACATCCTTTATTGCATTGTAACAAAATGCTAACAAAACTTATTAGGAGACTTAAAAAAAAGATATCGTAAAAAAAATCAAGAAGAAAAAAAAAAAACTTGCTCTAGTTTCAATTGTAAAATCTCAATTGTGTTGTGAAATTCAGATCCAGAGATTAATTAGCGTAGGAGACTCCATAATTGTTTGTACTGATATTAATTTTACTGCACTGGATGTAATTACAGTTGTAAGTAAAAGTTTACTTGAATTTACAGTTAAATTCAAAGCTACTAAAATAGTAATTAACAGTACGACAAATTAGGGTTTCTGCGCTTCTTTTGTTGAATTTTAAGCCTGGCTTACCCTAAATGCAGGGTTTTCATAATTAACGGTGCCTATTCAGAGTGATGTGCAGCGGTAAATACTGGTCCAGATGTCAGCAAATTTGCAAGAAAGTATATGAAGTACATTCTAAAACAATCGGTCCAATACCAAGAAATCTCTAAGAATCAAGACTTGTATGAATTTTCTTAGTATTATTACTAAAGAAAGTCGAGTATATCAAGGGAAATATACTTGACTATGCTTGGAAAATACATGGAAGCCTTGATTCCTAGAAATTTTTTAGTAATGGGTATATATATATATATATATATGTTACAGTGAAAACCAGAAATCAGGCAAAACCCGAATTAACTAGGGAAAACGCGTTCTGACTGAGTGCATTAGGGAAAACCCGAATTAACTAGGCAAAACGCGTTCTCACTGACAGCGCAAGGCAAAACCCGAATTAACTAGAGAAAACCCGTTTTATTGGAGTAGCGGTAGCACGTTTTCGAGGGGCCCCTACAGCGGAGGCATATTTTCCAGGGGGCCCCCTACAGCGATGGCCGGACCCACTGATTTTTTTCGGGTCTCGCAAAGGGCCAGCTTTAGCATATTTTCAAGGGGGCCCCCTAAAGCGATAGCCGGACGCAGTAATAAGGAGTTTGTGCATACCGTTTCTTCCTACGCTAACGCTATCCGCTATACGGAGTATTTTGACCAACCATGTTTCGCATTTTATGCGTGCGCATGCGCTTTATTGTCCAATGTCATTTAACGTTAGCGTTACCGTGAGTGAAACCGGGCCTGCACAAACTCCCTAATGTTTTTTGGGTCTCGCAAAGGACCAGCGTTGGTATATTTTCCAGGGGGGCCCTACAGTGGTGCCGGACCCACTGTTTGTTTGTGTCTCGCAAAGGGACAGCATTAGCATATTTTCGAGGGGGCCCCCTAAAGCGATGGCCGGACCCATCGATGTTTTTTTGGGTCTCGCAAGGGGCCAGCGTTAGCATATTTTCGAGGGGACCCCTTGAAGTGATGGCCGGACACACTGATATTTTTTGGGTCTCGCAGAGGGCCAGCGTTAGCATATTTTCCAGGGGGGTCCTACATCTGTGGTCGGACCCAGTGATGATTTTTTGGGTCTCGCAAGGGGACAGCGTTAGCATATTTTCGAGGGGCCCCCTAAAGTGATGACCGGACCCATTGATGTTTCTTTGGGTCTCGCAGGGGCCAGCGTTAGCATATTTTCCAGGGAGCCCCTACAATGGTGGCCGGACCCACTGATGTTTTTTGGGGTCTCGCGAAGGGCCAGCGTAAGCATATTTTCGAGGGGGCCCCTTGAAGTGATAGCCGGAGGCACTGATGTTTTTTTGGGTCTGGCAGAGGGCTAGCGTTAGCATATTTTCGAGGGGGCCCCCTACAGCGGTGGCCGGACACAGTGAGGACTTTTGGGTCTCGCAAAGGGCCAGCAATAGCATATTTTCGAAGGGAGAGCAAGATCCAATTTTTAGTGGAGAAAGCGTTAACATTCCTGAATTCAAATGGGAAAACATGGTGTCCGGCCACCACTGTAGGGGGCCCCCTTTCGAAAATATGCTAACACTGGCTCTTTGCGAGACCCGAAAAAAATCAGTGGGTCTAGCCATTGCTTTAGGGGGCCCCCTGGAAAATATGCCTCCGCTGTAGGGGCCGCTCGAAAACGTGCTACCGCTACTCCAATAGAACGGCTTTTCCCTAGTTAATTCGGGTTTTGCCTAACGCACTCAGTCAGAACGCGTTTTCCCTAGTTAATTCGGGTTTTGACTGATTTCGGGTTTTCACTGTAACATATATATATTTTAAGTGTATAGTTCAGTAAAATTTACATTATATAACGGTGATTATAGCATAATCATAAAACTATCTTTCATGTAAAATAAATAAACAAATCTATATAAATAAAACGAACTGTAAAATGCCAGTTAGTTGGTTGGATAGTTAGTTAGTTAGTTTGTCTGTGTCTCGCGTAGCTAAGAGAAGGGCGATCACAGACCTACCAAATTTTGTATGGAAATTCTCCGGGATGGGTCCCGATATACCTCAAGGTCATTTTTTCGAAATTCGATTTATTTTAGAATATATCGATAAAAAACGTGTCTCAAAAGGGTAATTTTTTATCTCCGCCGTTTCGCAATTCTAACTCCGAGGTGGGTAAAAGTGAGAATTAAACATATCTAGGTTGCCAAATTTGGCAAGTTTGTTAAATTTTTCAGACTCTTGAAGTAAAAATAAAAGAATGACGATTTTTTTAGATTATTTGTAAGGTTATTTTTTAATTAAAATATCGTGTGCATGTGAAATCAGAGCAGGAATGAAATGTTTTATACTCAAAAGAAAAATAGAATTTGGAAATTTTCCGAGACTAAAATGTGCAACTTTTTAATTTGGCGAAAAATAAAATAGTTCATATGCGATTTCGAGAAGATGTGATTTTAGCGCTTGGCGCAATTTATCGTCATTTTATCGTATGATACTTGGATTATGAATATACTTGTATAAGTTTTTAAAACTTCCATTCAGTTCGAATTGTGAATTTTCCCCATCTATTTCTAATGTATTACACCCAAAAAAAGGATGTTAGAAATATCAATTTAATTTTGTTTAATAAAACTCATCAATAATGATAGACTTTTCAACTTAATGGAATAAGGAAAGAAAATAGGGAAGGCCCATGGATTATAATACGCTTTTAATGTTGGGTCATTCCACAAGAATAGGGTAACTTCGTGAAATTGTAAAAAATTTATTTACTATGCAACATTTTTAAATTTTGAATAATGCCCATTTATAGACAACATTGATTCTGTTTAGGAGCATGTATAATATTTTGCAATTTGAAATTTTTTTTTATTAAAAATTAGGTTTTTAACCCGAAAAAATCAGTCCCCTGGCATGTACCACTCGAAAAAGTGAAGAGTTAAGTGCTAATTATTTTTAAACTAACCGATTTATGCAACAAAAATGATCGTTGTTGTGTTCTGAGATAGTTATTTAATAATTTGTTATGTGTGTAATGTGATGTTTCGAAAATTTTCATCACTTTTTTTCAATTTTAAGTTGTGTACCCCTACTTTGCGCGTCAGTCCCCTGGCTCATGTTAAATTCCAAAAATTTCTGATATTATCCATTGTTGATAACTTTATTGCCTGTTTCATATTTATTTATCATATAAAGATGGCATTGACGACGTTTATTTATACATCAGCCATTTTTATTCAATGTTTTTCGCCATTCTTGTGTCAACAAACAGAATGCTAACACTCAATTTGTCAGTCCCCTGGTAAGTAATAATTTAATAATTTATAAATAATTATTATTGATGTATGCTGATTTTAATGTCTTTTTATTACTAGATTTAATATTAGAACAGAATAATATGGCATTTGCTTCCAATAAGTAGATTTTTTGAGTTTTATAGTAAAAACGTCACGGTCAGTCCCCTGGCAGTTTTCCATCTGGAATACTGCTTGTAACTGCTTGGATAACTTGTAAAAGAACTGCCGACCAAGTAATTGCTCAAAAAGGTGATATAATGAATTTGCATGAATTTGCTGACATATTACATAAAAAATGCCCAGCAATAAAAATTTCTATTATTGAAGATGTTGATATTAAAACAATGGATGATCTGATAAACGAAAACCAGAATAAGCAAATTTCCTTTCAAGGAACACTCAAGGTACATCAAATTTGTGGTGATGTACAACACCCTAATCGTCTTATTATGAAGTCATTGAGTTGTTTCTGTGATCCTATAATTTGTGAAAGTTACAAGTTGGGAACAATTAAATTTGAACAAGATCAAAATCTTTCAGGGCGCCGTTCGACACTCACAGCTTCAAAAAAAAAAAAAAAAAAATGTGAGAAGCAAAGTAAAAAATCTACAAGTAAGCAACAGATCAAGTTCACTGTTGGTGATTTTATCCTAGTCAAATTTTTAGTCAGAAATAAAGAATACCGGAGTGTTGCAATTTGTTCGTATGTTAAAGAAAACGAAGAGAAGTTGACTGTCACATTGCTCAAAAAATGTAATGATAAAAATACTTTATTTCGATTAGATGAAAATGATATAGCTGATATATCGTTTGAGCATGTATTGGAAAAATTACCAATACCTATTTCAAGTACCAAGCGTAATAGAGTCACTTATACATTTAATAAATTTATTGATGTTTGCGAAAAATAATTACTATTATTTTTGCTTTGATGTTAAATTTATGACTTGTTTAAAAAAGTTTTATTTAAAGTTTAAAAAAAGTTTTAAATAGTATAATTAAAATAAATAATTAAAAATGTATTAGTTAAAGATGATTAAATAGTAAAATATATGTACACTGCAAAAAATAATCGTAAAAATACAGAACTATTCTGTCATTTTTCAACAGAAAAAAAATGTTAACAGAATTTAACTATGCTTTCCACGTAAATTTGCTATATTTTATGTTATAAAACAGATATTTCAGAATTTCGTTGTTTAACGACATTTATCTGTAGCTGTGGCAGCGAGCGAACCAACCAACCAAACCAAACATCCATTTACGTACGAAGTGAACCTTGCTTTAACCAGCGTAAAGAATTGTCGGTTATTTTTAAAGGTAATTTTTTAAAATTATTACTTATATTTTCTGAAATCTTTTTGCTAAGAAATGTTGCTTTTCCAAAAAACTCATGCTTTAAAACACAACGACATTCTATCCGTATATAGTAGTGTATTTTAAAGCCGTTAAGCCTAATGTTTACAAACTATTTCTCGTATAAAACAATTAGTAAAGCCTGAATAAATTTAATTTTCTCGGTTCCTAATCATCACTCTCATTTTATTGAAGTATTTTACAGAAACAGTGAAATAGATATTAAACTTATGAGGTTCAATAGGCATCGTATCGGTGTAATGAAATTATGTGTGCAGATTTACGATTGCAGCGTTAAAATACTTTGTGATTATATTCAATTCATGTTACTCTAGTTATATTTTTTTTTATGTATATCTGTAAAAAGAAACAGAAAAACACAAATTTTCAATTTTAAAATTAAAGTACTGATACGATTTCAGATTCATACGCCGCCTGGAAATTAGCTCATAAATTGTCAGGCAAGTTTAGTTTTTCTTTAAAAACCTGAAAAAGTAGAGCTTTAAGTTTGGAATAAATAATTTTACCCACTTTATATTTTCTGTCTGTAGAATGTTTTTTGGCATTCATCACAGAATAATAATAACAATAAAAAGCTGTAACGAGTTTTGCTTTTATTATAAGTTTAGTACTTTTATTTAACACAATTCCAAAGGGCCATATTAATCATTTGTAATTTTGTGACGAGGCAGCAATACAAACCCAATTATCATATGCATTGAACCCTGCAATTAGTGTACTGATATTAAGAGATGTATTACCTATGTAATTAAAGTTGAAATTTTGAAGAAAAAAAAACCATTTAAGTTTTCCAGTTGTTTTTTTTTTTTTTTTTTTTTTTTTTTTTTAAATTCCACCTGGGATTTTGAAACAGCTTTAGTATGGTCCCTTTTTGGCGATTTTTTGATTTGACGACAAAATCTTGTCGCCAACCCAAGTTTGCCTTGCCGATGCCAATTGTAAACAATATGGCGGATCGGAAGGCGCTGGTTCCCAGATAGTTGATCGTCGCCGTTAATTTTGCTATGATTTATTTTAATGGCTTTTAACATGATTTTTTATGAAAAATTTAAAATTACATTTTAGCATCGTCTGACAATAGACTACGTAAGCAAAATAAAGAACTAATTCAAATCATAACGAACAATGCTTATCTCATACCTTAATTAAAATCGCTAAATTGTTTCAATATTGAAATAATAAAATCAAAATATCAAATATTATATTAATAACGGAATTATTTGTTGCTCCTACCATTAACAAATAAACAAAGGTAATAATAAATAAAAACAAACAATGCTTATCACATACCTTGATTAAAATCCCTAAGTTATTACAATATGGAAATAATAAAATCAAAATATCTAAAATTATTTCACTGTATCAAATATTAATAACGTAATTATTTGTTGCTTCTACCCTTAACAAATAAACAATCGGGAACGAACATATTAACCTGAAACGTACTATCAAAAGAATGTTTATTCATACAAAACTGCATATAAACAGTCAGTATGAACCTGAATATCCATTTTAAATTTCAGTAATAATTAAATAATAAAATTTAATCTAAAATAAAGCCATTAAAATTAAACCATAAAGCGTAATGGCGTTCCACAACTCGAAGCTCCCGCGCGAAATACTGGCAAGTGGTCTCCAAAAGTTTAATAAAGGAACACACGCTCCCTATTCGCTGGAGCGAAACCGCTGACGTCACGGATGAATGACGTCACGCACCTAGGGTTGCCATGTCAAGCTCCTCGCTCTGGAGCATCCACCGGAGGGGTTACCATATTGGCGCCGTTATCGCGCCAAAAATAAATCGCGCCAAAGGGACCATACTAAAGCTGTACCGGGATTTTTCGGGTTGAACAAAATCCTAATAATCCTGTCAGTCGATAAAGTGTTTTTTTAAAAACTCATTTCACCCTTGAAGCTGTCACCATAGTTTTGGGCTTTTTCTATGCAGAATTTAATACGGAACTGTATTTGATTTAATAAATGAACATTATTTATGCTAGGAGCATTGCTGCCAACATGTAACGTTTAATGTAAGAAATTGATTACATTGTAAGATATAAATTTAATCGGCATTATTGAAAAATTTTTAGCAAGAAGTGTTTTTATTCAACAAAATTCTTAAAACAAAAATTTTTAAACTTTGCTACCTCAGTCACTAATGTTCAGCTAAATTATGCTTGTAAATTTATTAAATTGAGAACAGTATGAGATAAAGATATGATTGATTTTTTTTGCTTATACAGCAGAAACTCCATTTTCTTTCTAACTTGTCATAGATACCACCATTTATTAATAGCTTAAATGTGTAAATTTGACTAATGTTTTTTTATAAATGTATACTTTTGATACACAGAAATCTAAGTAATAATAAAAGTGAATTTCTGTTTGTAGGCTTAGACCGTAAACAAATCCACAAAAATGGACCAATCGGCCTGAAATTTTGCACAGATGTGTAAAATAATATAGAATAAATGATAGTCCACTTTAAAACTTTGAAAGTCCACCCGTTCCCAGAGTTTAAGAGATTTTTTTATGATTTCCACACAGAAAGCTTTCCGTAATTGTAACCCCCATAGTGAAAAATGTGTGAAATAAGCATCGCGTTTGTCATGTGTGGCAATTTTGCCGAATAAAATGTTTTAAATTAAATTCTTAAATAAGTAAAAATAAAAGAATAATAATGATCTTTTTTGTTAGTTTATTTGGCTTTATTTTGTGATGAACTCGCGTTGTTCATGAATAAAATTAAAGGTATGTGGTGCTTTTATTTATTTAAATGTTTATTCCTTGCTTTACGGTTCAGCGGTGTATAGTTGAGAATATTTATGGTCTTATGTTTTCATAAGTATGTAAGGTTTTTAGTATGTTATTTTTTTGTGAATTGGGATGAAAAAAAAAAAAAATTAAAGGTTTTAAGAGGGATGGTTAATTTTATTTGTTATATGGGTTTGCTCATGATTTACAGAACTCCCGTACAATTTTTAGGTTTAATATGAATAAATATGTAAGGATTTTTGGATGTTTGTGATCAGATTTGATTCTATTCTGATTAATAGTGTAAATGTTGTGCGTTTTGAAGGTATTAAATTGCAAAAATCACGTGGGGGAGGAAGTAGTCGGTTTATTATAGTGGTTTTCTGATATTTTTAAAGAGTGTTTTTAACATTTTATGAAAATATTTGCAGTATATTTTTTTGAAATCATGTGCACCATTCAGGTTAAATATGATTGAATATATGTATTTTTGAGTTGTTTGTGGGGAGTTGTATGTATGTGTGTGTAGGGGGCGGGGGAAGGCAGTCGGTTTATTTGAATGTTTTTCTATTAATTTAAATCTGTTATTTTAATGTTTTAAGGGAAATTTTGATGTATAATTATGTGCAGAAACATATTTTAGCATTTTGAATATTTTGAAGGTTATGGTTTATTTATTTTTTAACGTGCCTAGAGCTAGTGCTTTGTTTATGTACATTTTGTTTATAATTGCATTTGAAATATGTCTACTAATGTTTTAATGTGTTTAGATAAGTATATTGTAGTTTTGGGTTTATTTTTTTCCTTATGTGTCTACGTATGTTTATGTTTTGTTTGGCGCGAAAAACAAGTCACCAAGGTTAGACGTTAGCAACAAAAAAAAAGTCGCCAACCCAACCGACACCCGCTTACGGTATTATTCCCAACTTTTTAGTTTGGCGAAAAATAAAATGGCTGATATGCCATTGAGAAAGTGAGTTCTAGTGGTCTGCACAGTTTTAGGCTTGGTGCAATATACCTACTGAGAGCTTAAGGGTGTATGTTGAAGAAAAAAAAACTCTGCTTTTAGTCTTGGTACACAAATTGAATAAACTAATAGCACCGTGGTCTCCAAAAAAATCCAGATGGTTCTTCATAAGCTGCTTTACACACTGCAATAAGCGAAAAAGCTGTGGGTTTTGTGAAATTTTCAGAAAAAATTCTTAAACATAGATTTGAGCTGCAAGATTTTTCAAAGAGTGTATTTTGAGAAAATTTCCATTTTTACAAGCTGTACTAAATATTGAAATAAATGATAAATCTGTATCAGTTTCAAAACTTTTAGAAAAAAAGCTTAAAGAGACATTTTCAAAATGTTGAAGTGCCTGGCATAATTAGTTTATTTGTATTTATGTACCAAAATCGCATGATTTTTTCCAATAACTCCGTTACGGAAATAGCATTTTTGAAAACAAGTGTATAGGTTTTAGTAGAATACAGCGTTAAATTTTAATTATCTGAGCAGAAATAATGCAGTTAAGGGATTTCAAGCGATCTATCTTTAGAATTCTCGCCAAATTGAGTAATTGATTTAAGTTGGGGGAATTCCACCAAATTTCAGAGAATTGAAATCATCGCATTTAGTACATCAGAGTTAATGATGAATAAAACACGTTATGGTTTATAATTTAAAAAAATGCTGCTACTTTTCAAATAAATTCCTGCTTTACTTTTCGGTGATCGAACCATATAAGTGACAGATATTTCTCATTTTGATTGCTGTTAAGTCTATGCTTTGAATGATTCCCTGAAAAAAATCTTGCAAAATGGTGTATGTTGGCACTTCGGCAAGCCTTAGATTTGAAATTGGATATTATTTGAGACTGGTATATATAACACTGGTTGCATGTCCCCACTTGCTAGCGGGGCTACCCCGCTAATATCATATTCATATACATTTTCATCTCACATTTGAACACTCTTAAAGAATAACAATCTATCTTATGACAAATTTAGGTATTTTAATTATTTATGACTTTCTTTTACAGATGTTGATATAAATTTATTTCCATTAATCAGCTTATAAAAATCATAACTGATTTTCATACTATGAAAAAAGATTTCTCCATAACTTGCTTTGATTTTTTAGTAAAATTGGTATTTATAATTAACTGTATTGTAAGGATAAACATTTAATCTTTAGTTGATTTTTATTGTGTTCTGTAAGATTTTTGATAATGGAATGTTGGTAGGTATGTGTAGGAGGAAGAAAGAACATAATTTTGATTGTTGTAATGCTTTAGTCACTTAATAATTTGTTTTTTCTTGTGATTAACTGGAAATTCTTGAAAAATCATCTTAAGGAATTATTTTCTTTTAAGAAACAAATATAATCCCAGAAATTGTTATAAATACCAAAATAACAGCCCCAAGTGTAAAAAAGTGATCGTTTATGATATCATTGCTTGATTTGCTCTTGTGCAATACCTTTAAATTTTTTGTGGCCTACTGTCTGCAAGTGATTTTTATACCTGCGTTTTAACATGCATAGGGGGAAGTGTCCTGTGATTTGATGGCTCAGTCAGATAAAGCTTCTTTCCAATAATGCAGCGTCAACTGTAATTGATGCAGGACGTCTCCACACTGGTGCATTTGGTAGGCCAAATACTGAACAGATATTTGGCCGAATTCTACTATATATTCAGCTGAATAATTTCAGAACGAAGAGAAAAAGGTATTTTTAGCAGATTTTTAAATCCATTTACAAATAATATTGCTTAGTTATACTTCAATATCTTAATTTCATATTATAAAATATCCTAAGTCACTAAATTTTAAGCGGAGTGAAAAATAATCTAATATGTTTAATAATGGAGGATTTTTTCTGATCCTCAATTAGAAACATAATTTTGAAAAACTGCTATGTTTTGTAAAACTCAAAGCATAATGCGATTAAGCATAGTTACCAGATTAATTACATTTATCATAGCATATTTATTAAATTATTAATATTGCAAAATATAATTATGCTGCTATTACTGTTTAACTTTGTAAAAGGTATTTTTTCATGACCAAGATTTTTTAGTTTTACATATAATATACTGTTGTGTGTTTTACCTATGAATAATATAAAATGAATTTTAATTAATCTTTATTTAGTATTTCATTGCAAATTTGAAAAGTTATATTTTATTTACAATTAAAATGACAATTAAGGAAAGTATTGATTATGTGTGCATTTTATGCTGAAAGCTTTATATTAGCTTATATGTAGAATGATCCAAAACTTCAGGGACTGTGGGTATTCCCGATGACGAAAGCAAGTACCTAAAGTTAAATTGCTTGGAATGGATTCTCCCAACCCTACCTGTCCAAGTTGATTTATCCCATGTCATGTGGACGAACAGTGCTCACAGCTGCTACCTTCCAAAGTCAGTTGTCTTAGCTTGGTGACATAAAAATGGCTTTTCTTGAACAGTGCTGTATCATTAAATTCTGTCAGCAGTTAGGTAAAACACCAATAGAGACTTTGGAAATGCTAAGAAATGTGTATGATGAATCTACCATGACGAGATCCAAGGTTATGAATGGCATCCGCATTTTAAAGAGGGCCGAGAATCCTTGGACAATGTTGGCCGACATTCGACTTCATCGAACACAGAAAATGTTTTATTGGTGTCTGAATGTGTTTGAAAAGATCATCGCCAAACAGTGCTGTTTTTCCATTTTGTTCTGTTCATAACGATTTTGACCAGAATAAGCGGAGACTAACTTGCTTAATACTAAACAAGGGGGAGGGGGGCATAACTTTTTCAATCCTGTAATCCATCCTATCCTTTAAAAGCATTCATTAACAAAATCAGGGTACTTTTGAAAGTGAACTAAAAGTTGAAATTTCGTCTTGACTTTAGACGATTTCATTTTCTATTCTCAACGAAATATGACAGGTTAAAAGCTACAGCTCTTAACCTGTCATATTTCGTTGACAGGTTAAGTCAACTGACAGTGTGACTTAACCTGAGTAAGTGACAAGTTTTTCCAACTGAATGGAATCTACATTATTTCCATAAATGTGATTAATTGTGCTTATTTTACTTAACTAGTTCTAGACTTATAAATGTGATCCATTATGTTTGATTTACTTAATAAACATTCAGTACTTATATAAAAAATTCCATTTTCTAGTTTTGTATTTCTCTATTTGTTTTATTGTTCAGACATCAGAACTTTGGATATAGTGAACGAACCCCCAGAACAAGCGAGATAACAGCTCTTCGCCATAAATCTCCAAAATCTCGCCCTCCCTGCGGGGGTGACTTCAAATCAAATCAAATTAATGAACAAAATTTGCTGGTCTCCAGAGGCTCACTAAAACCAGAGACATAACCATATGGTCGGGAACTTATAGTGTCATAGAGTATAAAAATGAAATCTTTTTTTTATTTAGGAGTTTGCTGAGCAGGACAGTTCCAATGTCTGTGTGTTACCCATAAGTTTTTACACGTTACAAGTTTTATAAAATTAATAATTAAATATAAAATGTTGCAGATTATTATATTTATTGTGTATATGTTCGTTTTATAAAAGGATGTAAAGCAAGATAATATTGATACTTGATTTTTCAATCCTGAGTTATGAAAAAGGAGTTAAAAAAAGCAGTGACAGATGTCACGCACATAACGGTGGAATCGTCCAGCAAAATTTATCAAATATATTTAAAAAATGTATCTGATTTTACTTTTTCTTTTTTTCAGAAATGTATGAATTTACTTGCAGAGAGAAGTCCTGTGTATCTGTATTGCCATATTATTGTTTGGAAAAGATAATTTGTAATGTATATACTACTTTTCTAAAATAAAATACTTTATGGCATATATAATTTGTTGAAAACTTTTACTAAGAAAAAATTTATTTATTTATTATTATTTTTTTTAACTTTTCGAGCATGTACCATGTTAGGAAAGTATTGTAATCATGAAAAAATTTGACTTTAGAGATCTTAATGTATTTACACGTTTTGAGCTCTTCTGAATTCACTTATACTATTTTTAGAAGATGTATCTGTGCATGTGTGTGTATGAGTGAACGCGATAGCTCCTAAATGATGCATTCGATTGAGTTCAAATTTGGTATGCATATTATAGACCATTGCCACATGAACGTTCTTGATTTTAGTGTGTATAGGACTTATAAATTTTTTACAGGGCTACAAAAAAATTTACGTTATGGCCTATAGATAGAAATTCTTCAAAGTGTGCTAGTGACTGAATGATGCATTCAATTGAGTGCTAATTGGTTATGTATGTTATAGGTAACGATCACATGACCTGCATAGATTTTGGTGTGCATAGAGCTGATAATTTGTTCATGGGCAGTGATCCATCTAGGATTTTTTTCAGATGAGTAAAAATACACCTTAACCTTTTTAGAAGAAGTATTTTCTTTTCCAAACAAGTAATTAAAACAACAAACAGTTATGCTAAATTTTCAAATACATAATTAAATTGCATTTGACACATAAATAATAGCTGATTATACATCTAGGTACATAAATGTCAGTTCAACAAAAACTAATACAAAAATTAGATTTTTAAAATTTAAAATCAGCAAATCATAATTATTTATCAAAATATACCTAATTTTATATGGAAAAGCAATGAGTAAAAACACGCATTCCGAAATTCTTAAGGCGTATTCTGAATTTCTAAGGTGTGAATACACATCTAGAGGTGTTATCGCATTCAATGTTCACGGGGTTGCAAAAAAAAAAAATTCTCATACATAACGGCCTACAAATGGAAATCATTTATAGTGCGCTAGCGCCTAAATAGTGCATTTTAATAAAACTTCATAGGTCACAGTCACACAACCTGTATAGATTTTGATGTGGGTAGAGCACATGTTTTGTACAGTGCTACAAAATATTCTTGTACTTTATGGCGCAAATTCTTGAAAGTGTAGTAGCATCTAAAGAGTACTCAATTAGGTATGCATATTATAGGTCACTGTTTTGCACACTGTACAGATTTTAGTATGCGGAGTGCTTGCAGTTTTTTTTTTTTTTTACAGGGCTACAAAAAATTATACATTGCGGCCTATACACTCAAATTATTTGAAGTACAGTAGTGTCTGAACACTACATTTAATTGAGCTGATTAAATTTATTTGAATGCTTGATAAAGATCAAGAGTTTGGAAAGTTCGTGGAGTTATTCCAGTCTTTTTCTAAGTATAAAATGAACTGCCGAAAGTCAGCTAATAATATTTTTTTCCACCTTCTCTGAAAACTATCTCAAACAAATAAAAGGTTCTATAAAGAACCTTATATTTTGTTTAAGATTCATAGAGGGGGGGGGGGGGTGAAAAATCCAATGTACAATTTTAGTATGACAAATTGCAGGGAACCAAAATCAGTTGGTAATTTATGATTTTTTTATGACTTTATGATAGTAAAAATTACTTTTTCATATTTTAAGATTTTCTTTTGTAAAAAAAGCAGTCATAAGTTAAACCCTTATTTTAAAACTCATTAAAATTAATAAAATTCAATTTATTAATAGGAATATTGCATATTAATTCGGAAACCTTTGTGAAATAAACAGAGAGGTTACTGAATATTTTCCCCAAAATATGCTGAAACATTACGCATCTATTCACCTTTAATCTAGAAACCTTTGCAAAAAAAGTGGGAAAATATTTAAATATTTTTCCAAAATATGCAGAAACATTTATAAATACCTTGCCTGCCTAGTGCAGAAATGTTCCTGCAATTTAAACTACAAGAGCTACCACATATTTTAAGGCAACACTTCCATTTTTTTTTTTTTTTTTAAATAGTGTAGCTGATAATTTTAGTTAACTAATTTTGTGACTTTTAAGTCTAAATGGTTTGGATGTTTTCCGAGAATACCATAGCATTCAAACACTACAATAGCATTCAAAATCAGATTATTTTTTAATGCACCATTTAATGCTCTATTTGTTTTATATTTATGCATTTTCATTTATTTTCAAGAGTTTGTCTAGAAGTGACTTTCATTTAATGGTTCAATTTAACAACTTATGGCAACAATGCATTCTTGTAACTGTAGTGTTTAAAATAGAATCTGAAATGAGTTATTTTTAATTTAAGTGAACAATAGTAAAAGTATTGTGTGTAGTTTTCATTAATACAGCAAAACTTGGATAACTCGAACATGATCAATTCAAAATTTCAACTTTGAATTATTCAAGTTTGACTATATAAATAAGAATTATTATTATTATTATTATATTTTATTTTTTATTTTTTTGCAAGAAGATCGCTTTTGACTTTTCTAAAATGTGTAGATCAAAAATTAACCCTAGCAGAGAAAATGCTCTCTGATGTTGGATAATTCCTCATTTGTTTTTCACTATTATGATACCTATGCTTAAATTTTTATCCCGCAATTTAGTGCTAACTATTTATAAAGCAATTATTTAGTTGCCAGATTCTAACCAAAGAAGAAAAAAACAGTAAATAAATAAAATAGGTGTGAACTAAAGGAAAATAAAAGGTGAAATTTTCAGCATTTGTTTTCTCCCCCCATATTTTTCTCTTGATCTGCTGCTGAGTTCAACAATGTTTCATTATACTGGAAATCAAATACTTTGTGTATTTCTAAAATGATAGGAAAAGTGTAAAATGCTCTCATTTTCTTTCCCCTTTTTATCTAAGGAGACAGACTGCAGGTTGTCAAGCTCTGCTATAGATAATTTTTTGCTTTAGAGCTCTAATGGCATGATTATAAATGATATGTAAAAATTTTCATTACAAGTACACTCATCCTCCTATCTTTTCATGGGAAAAAAATACTTATTTCTCTTGTTGAAGTAAGTGGGGCACATGATGCGGCTGCTGTGCTAAAGGGAGTGCCAAGATCAGTTATCGCTCCTTGGGAGGGGCACCCTAGTTAAGGTTTGCCCCAGGTGTCGTAAACAGTAGTTGCGGCTCCGGTAAGTACTCGTGTTCTTGAAACTGCTCTCAATTATTACTCGCACAGAATGTTTAATTCAGACCTTTAATTTTTTAATTTACTGTTGAACTGAAGAGTTATTTGTGTCTATTAAGATTATTTTAAAGTATGAGTATACTTATATCTCTAGGTACAGATTTTGAACACAAAAAGTTCAGATTCAGTGATTAAAAAAAAGAAAAATAAATTTTGCGAGTTTTCCCCTGTACTCGCTTTAACCCGGGATTTTCTATTTTCACATGTAAACGGGCCCTTACTGCGCAATCGAGGGGAAAGATAGCCGGTTTACGATTCCGCAAATACTCCAGAGGAAAAGTCGTAGATAGATAATAGTTAAGTGAATTTGGCCGGCGTCGTAACTGTGCGCACTGAATATATATGTTTACTTATACGATTTTATTTACAGCAATCTGGCAACGGCAAAACAAAATTGTTTTGATTTCGATCTTACATGCTGCTTCAGCGGTGATGATTAATTGTCGGCTAAAACGAAATGCCGACCAAGAAATATTACTAAACTTTCAAAGATGGTTATGTGAAGGATTTTAAGTTCGTGCTAAAGTCAAAGCTCGGTGATAAGCATGCATTTTGCTCGGTGTGTGGGTGTGATTTCTCGATATCGCACGGAGGTAAAAGCGACATAGTTGTGCACACGAAGATAGCTAAGCACCTTTAAAGTGCAAAAGCTATTGATGCATCTCCTTCAATAAGATCTATTTGTACCACCGACAACGATTTAATTGGAATAAAGGCAGAATGTTTGTTTTACAACGTTTCTGGTTGAACAAGATTTCAAAATAAAATGTCGATATTGCATGGTAATTTAAAAAAAAATCTTCTATTTTTTTAACTGTCTGAATTGGCAGCTATGATGTTACATTCTGGCAATATTTTTCTGCCAGTTTTTCTGTTAATTTACAGAAATAGTATTTTTAGTTATTTCTTATATTACTATTATATTTCTCCAAATGTTTAAATATTTTTGGTACTTGCGATTTATCCCGGCGGTTTGCCGAGATAAATGCCGGGCATATGAAATTATTAATGGTTTTGAATATATTGCCAATAGTTTGGCAACTCATTTGACAGAGAATAGTTTGTCAGGAATGACCTCCAGGATAATACGTCAGTACCATATTTTTATACACATATTTAAAATTTTTAATGCATTTACAAAAATATAATAGTAATAATAAAATAAGTATAATACCAGACTACTTACTGGTATTATATTTATTTCATGTATTACAAATTATATTGTTGTAAATTTATTAAATTTTTTAGTATATGTATAAAAAAAATTAAACATTTGGAGAAATATAATAGTAATATATGAAATAACTAAAAATACTATTTCTGTAAATTAACAGAAAAACTGCAGCAAAATGTTGCCAGAATGTAACATCTTTCTGTCTACAGGAAGTTCCTGTATACAGAATTACTGGCAGCAAAAAGTTGCCAGAAAATTTCTGTATACAGGAATTTTCTGTATACAGAAGAATTACTGGCAGCAAAAAGTTGCCAGAAAATTTCTGTATACAGAAATTTTCTGTCGACAGTAATAAATGTTATTCAACAGAATGATTCTGTAACCCCTACAGATAGTTTCTGTATACAGAAATCAACTGTAAAACGCCGCTTGGAAACGACTTTTATATGTATACGGAAAATTTCTGTAGGGAACAGAATTTTTTTGTCATATAACATACAGCTCCTGGCTACAGAATATTTCTGGCAACTTTTTGCTGCCAGACTTTTTCTGTTGATTTACAGGAATATTTTTTGCAGTGTATTGAGGTTATGTATGTAACATGTTTTTATTACTTCTTTGGATAATTATTGTTAATTATTAATAAAAAGTTAGCATTATTCATCAAAAAGTTCATTCTAGAATGAAATCACCTGTTCCCGTCAGTCCCCTGGAATCTACTTTTTGAAAAAAATCGATTTTTTCAAAAATGTTCAAATAATTGAGTGTTGCTGTACAAATACAATAAAATTAACTTATTTTTCATAGATTTTATCAAAAAAATTGTAATCTGAGATAAATGTAGTATGTTTCAAATTCACCTCTAAAGTTACCCGATTCTTGTGGAATGACCCATATAGCACTTTAGTGCGTATTTAAAATCTGAAAGTATTTCAGATTTCCTTAATTTTTTTTCTTTCCGTTTTTTTTGATAAAGGTCCCCTGGAAGCCATATCCATAAGCTCTTCAGAATTAATATAGGACGAAAATAATTTGTACCTTTTTGTAGGTTTTTATCATTTAACCATCTTAATTTTGTAACCAGTGTCAGCCCGACAAGGTAAGCATCGCATGTGGGCGTCGGCTTCGAATAGGCGTCCTTTCGAACTCAAAAACTAAGTACAGCATAAAAGGGGTGTCTTTTTTACATTAGCAGAGGTCGCCACTTACCGTAGGGCTGCTTCTGTTTGTAGCCATCTTAATTTAAAATTCCATTCAGAATCTGAGAGATATCAGTGCCAGGATAGCTGGTGAGGAACAGGATTCTCTCCGAACAAGATTTATTAAAATGACGAACCAACTGATCGCCGGAGGCGGCTAGTACATAAATAAATAAATAAATAACACAAAAGGGTTTCTAATAAATAAAAACGCGCTTTTAGTTGAAAGAGCAAATGCATTAAAGAAAACTTTC
>JAWZYV010019362.1:0-24011 GCA_038373885.1 Cheiracanthium punctorium
TGCTATAACTCGCCACTTGACGGCGCTGTAGCAAATCATTACTTTAATTAACCACTAGATGGCCCTGCAATGTATCACTTCTTGACTGTGCAAATGATCGGTATGAAAATAGGTATACATAGATATTTGAACACAGGGAAGAGTTTGGCGCTATCCATTTTCCTATAACTTGCCACTAGATGTCGCGTCAACACATGAACTTCAGGACTGTCCAGCCGATAGTCATGAAAATTTGTATACATCGATATCTGAATGTGAAGAATATTTTCGCCGTATCCGTTTTGCTAAAACTCGCCACTAGATTGCGCTACGTCGCATGGCCTTCTGCCCCGTACAAACGATTGCCTTGCAATTCGGTATGCATGATTATTGGACAAAATATAACGCGATATCCATTTTGCTATATCTGTTTATTACAATGAATAGTAATCACCACAAATCGTAATATCAAAAAGTCCATTCATTCCCGTGCGAAGAACGGGTACTTCAGCTAGTATATATATATATGTATATATTGATGTTATAAGAGTAAGTATCAAAAGAAATTAAGTAGTTATGATAAACCCAGCTGTTGTCAGCAGGGGATCCAGGGAAGGGACCTAGAGGGCTTGCGCCACAGCAATCCCCCCCCCCCCCCAAAAAAAAAAGAGATTGCTGAAAGATAATATTCTGCTTCATAATACACTTCGGATAGGCAAAATTATCTTTTTTATATAAGCTCCTCCCAACCTAAGTTTTATGCTCCAATATGGTAGTTTTTCAATATGCTTCCACAAATACTAATTTATGTGCCATAAAGATTCACAGAAGTTGGAGACGGGCATGGAAACCGAAATGCTACCTTTATCTAATGACAATGGTATAGGGTTTGTCCTGAAAGTTAATGAAGGTATATAGTAAAGAATGTTATTGTTACGAATTTTTGGGACAACCCGCTGTTCTGGGGTTTAAAATTCGTATTCTACGCGTCAAATAGTTAAATTTTGCATTTTGTTGCATCAAAATCGGTGAACTAAGACCAGCGATATGGAGTGTTGGTTTTCCCCATTGATTAGTATACCTTTTCAAGAAACCTCGAGAAATATTGGTCCTAGGCTTTCACTAACCTCACTTATGGCGACTTATTTTTACCGCCAAATTGGACGATATTTGGCCAAAAAGGCGACATTCTGGCCATTTGGCGCAATTTTTCCAATGGAATCTTTAAAGTTTGTTTTCCTGCATTAGCATGCATAATAGCCTAATATTACTCTTCTATTACCTAATCAAAATAGAGCTTGTTCTAGTACATTCCATGGATGGTTCTCACTGGAACCCTACACGGTGTTCGTCGTAGACTATAAAAGCGACGAGTTTCCCCAGTTTGAGTCAGTTTTCTCACCGAGCATTCGTCGAGTGTGTTCGCTGTATTACGCTGTGAAGTGGTATTTTCACTTGCCTTTTAGAAGTTTTGTTTTTAATTGCTGTGTGTATTCTTCAATGCTGAGTCTTCAGGGACTGTTTACGAAAATTCTTCGTATATTTCCACCGAATTTTTGCCTGGGAAAGTGTTTTATTTTGTGTGAGAAATACAGCATTTGTGAAAGTATTAATTTAAGCGGATTGTTATAGCACGTTATACTGGCTGATTGAGCTTTTGAATTTCGTACATTGAATTTTCGACGAAGTTCTAGAAACTATAAAGTTCGTGTTCCATCCTGACAAGTGGACTCTTTACTAGAACTTTCTACACCTACTGGTCTTTAGAACGACGAATCGAGGAAACAAGCAGAGTTTTCTGAAACATTATTTTATTATTTGTCCCTCTCCCCGTTGGTGCGATTGGGCGAGTACCATTAAGGAGGGCGGGGGGCAAAATGCTTCCTATCGTGGAAAATACAATTTTTAAATAGGTGAAATCTGAATTCATCGAATTTGGGAAGGGCACAAACAGTTTGCCCCTTTTGCCCTTATTAGGTTATGTTTTAGGGTGGCACATATCCAGAAAAACATTTTGGAAAGGGTCCAGAAATTTCGGAGGGGGTTCAATTGACAAAAAAGGCAAATTTTTTCACAAAAAGATTATATCATTATCATTTTAGTAACAAAAATCAAAATTTCGGGAGAAAAGTCCGGACCCCCACCCTTTAAATATGTCTTTGGCCTTTGGTCTCACCCAATAATTTACAGGCTGCGACGCCAATGCCTGAGATAGGTGTATAATGCTAACGGATAGACTTTCAATATTTATATCTTAAAATGTCTGGGTGACATTTTTTTACTTTCAAGCATGGAAAAATTCTCCAAGCAAGTCAGTTTGCGTAAACTAAACAGAGGTACTATCAGAATCTCTGGCATACAATTCTTTAATTCTCTCTCTTCCAACCAGAATGTGAGTATTGTGGCTAAAGAACCATTCTATCACACCTTGGGTCCGGGTTCGATTTTTACATTAATTTCTTTTGTCTTGGGGGGGCGGTTTCCCCCTCCGCCCTTGCATAGGGGGTAAAACTGGCCGCCCACTAGGCGCTCTCATAATAAAATAAATAGTATTGGTGTAATAAAATAATAATGGCGAATGCTTTATGAAGAAGTGCCCGCTATTTGAATAAAATAAAATCTGAAATTCTTCCAGATTTTATTTGCAAAACTATAACAACGGGGGGAGAATCCAGATCCTGGACTACCCCCGCCCGATCCACTGTTAGCCATACATTGCATTCAGGTGGCGACGCACGTAAATGCTGTAATGGATGTGGGCCCCATTTTGCTGAAACCACATGGAAGAACGCATAGCAGACGATACGTGTGCGTCCAACAGCTGCAGCAATACTTGCTGAAGGAAGAGCAGATAGTTTGCACCTGTCAAACGTTGGGGCAACAAGTACAACCCGACGGCATGGTCTCCTAGGATGCCGGCCTATACATCTACTGAAAAACGTTCCTGGGCTGCACGGTTTCTGTTGCATGTGGGTTCTCCTCCGACCACACATGGGTGTTATGTGAATTGAACATTCCCTCCCGCGTGAAGGTCACCTCATCGGTGAACAAAACGGTGGCTGGGAAACGGGGATCTTTTGCCCGCATCAGTTAATACCAACAAGCAAAGGCCAATCGCAGAGCGAAATTGCCTTCATGCAGTAACTGTACTCGCTGGATGAGATAGGGGTGCATGTCGTTAGTATGCAGGATCCTCCAGATGGTCATTTGGTACGCTGGTACGCTGATGTACGCCAGATGTACGCTGGCAATAGCCTGCGTACTGATACCGGGATTGTTATCTGCACCAGATCTAGCACAGTCTCCGCGTTGTTTGGCATTTGTACTCTTTGCTGACATTCCTGTGTGCCCGCAATGAAGGATCCTCTGTCGGACAATCTCTGTGCAAGCGTGAAAAGAAGACGTTTCTGGGAATTTGCCTCCTGGGGAAAGGATGGGGGTACAACTTCTGTGCTGCTCGTCCATTGTAATCAGTGGCCCCTTATGCCAGATGCATATTAGCGAGTTCTGCGTTCGTATATCATTCCATCCTACTACCACTCAGTTGGTAGGCTAAATGAAACTTCAGAACGAGTGCGGCAGCAACAGCTGCGTGTGCGTATGCAACGTCATCTGATGCTTCGGTTTACATAGCGACATCTATCGTGTACACCAACCACAGAATAAGCATGTTTTCTTGTTTGTGACCTTCTTTTCTGGTGTTTTGTATTGTTACTACAGCGTCAGGAAAGCGTTTCCTACGATGCATTGCTAGCTGATTTCCCATCGTCTAGGTTTACAATATCTCTCCTGAAAGTTTGTGAACTCTGAACTAATGCACCGTATATATAGATTACAAAAGCTGAAACATGTTACATGAGGAAATGATGACTCTTCTGATTTGTCAATTGATGAAACTTCCATTCCGACTATCCCTCGCACCGTTTTGAACTAATTAATCCCCGCTGAGTTAGTACATTTTGATTTCAATGTAATGTTTGTTTCTGACAGACATACTCCTTCATTACTTGTAATCAAGGATTAAGTTTTGTTAAACTTATTAGTGAAGGACCTTGGTAACCAGTCATTAAAGTGTTCTACTGGGCAGGGACTGATTTACGGCGGGGCATTCGGGGCACGTGCCCAGGGCCCCCGATTTTTAGGGGCCCCCAAATCTTCCTTTTATGTAATCATAATAACTACTAAAATTATCTCTCAAGAGTAAAATTTCTGATTACTTACTTCATTTCATCACAAATATTCAAAATTTTTAATTTGATGTAACTTGTAATGTTAAAAAATTATCCATTTTTTATACAAAATCGATAGGACGCCTTATCATGCTCCTTCTCTTATTGTTTCTAAGGAGTGTGACGACTGAGTCACTCGTTCCTCTTGTCCACCAAAAGACACAGCCTGTTTGTGCACCAGTTCATGGGCGACCGGCAACTGTGGGCGTGGGGAATCTTTCGACTTACGATCGCAGATTCAGATGTTGCTAGTCTGAGAGGCGCGTGTACGGTGCTGCTACTAAACTCTGCTCTACAAGAATAGTGAAATGAAATGAAGACATTGAAAGAACGTATGTGCATGTGATTTATCTTCAAGCTCCTGTAAACAATATGGAAAATCGTTAAATTTATGAGCCGTATGTGATTAATTTTGAATTTCTTTAAAGTTATTTAAGTAAGGTTTTTGAAAAATAGTTGTTAAGTTATTATTTTTATTTTAATTAATTTGATTTGACTGTAATCATGAAGAGATCGTACCCATCTGGTTCTCAGAAAAGACGATTAAAAGAGAGAAAAAGGGAAGAGATTGAGCGCATGAAAGGAATGATGCTGAATTATACAGTAAAAAAAAATCCTGAAACGGCTGAAGATAAAGAATGTGATGAAGATAAAGAAGAAGAATTAGCACATGTTCATGATCTTGCTTGCACTAATGAAGAGTCCATACCTGCAAAATATGCAGAAAATAAAGAAAAAGAATTAGCAGATGTCCATGATCTTGCTTGCACTAATGAAGAGTCCATACCTGCAAAAGATGAAAATTCATCCAATAGCGCAACACCTTCTGAAAATAAAGAAAAAGAATTTGTAATTGATGAAGATCCAGCATTGTGGGAGCATGTCACTGACGAAATGCGTGAATATTTCATCAAATATCCTATAAGGCAAAATACGCATCTTATTGAATTCACAGAGCGATCTATTGGTGATAAAAAAAGATCCCTGACTGAAGCGCATTTTTATCGTTATAAATGCAACCAAGAAAAAGTGAAAAGAGAGTGGCTGACTTTGTCTCCAACGGCGTTTTCACTTTTCTGTTGGACATGCAAGCTGTTTTCCAATACTTCATCAATTCTTTCAACAACAGGATTTTTTGATTGGAAACATGTGAGTGAAAGGCTACATGAGCATGAAAACTCATTTAGTCACAGAGAAGCAGTCTGTAAAATGGTACAAAGAAAGGAAAGCTCGAATCGAATAGATTGCAAAATTGTAAATACCACCAATTGCGAAAGCAAATATTGGTATGAAGTTCTTCCCCGTGTCGTAGCAGTAACAAAATTTTTAACTTCCCATGGACTGTCATTTTTTGGACGGAATGAGACAATTGGATCGCTAAGTAATGGGAATTTTCTTAGATGCTTAGAATTTATGAGCGAATTTGATCCATTCCTTGCAAACCACTTGCAGAAGTATGGAAACTGCGGGAAAGGGCACACCTCATATTTATCTTCATCCACTTTAAATGAGTTCATCGATCTAATGGCTAAAAAGGTATCAAATTTCATTATTTCTGAAATTAAATGTGCAAAATTTTTTCTATCATTGTAGACTCAACGCCCGATTTATCCCATACAGATCAGTTGACTTTTGTCATCAGGTATGTCTCATCTGACAATGTACCAGTTGAGCACTTTTTGAAATTTTTATCTATTGAAAACCATTCATCTCAACATCTAGAAGAAACAGTTGTGAATTATATTAAAGATGTAGGACTTGACATTAGTGATTGTCGTGGACAGAGCTACGATAATGCCAGTCAGTAATATGGCAGGAAGATACACTCGTTTACAAGCTCGACTTAAATTAATAAATCCTTTAGTAGACTTTGTTCCTTGTGCTGCACATTCATTAAATTTAGTTGTTGTCAAAGCTGTGGAGTGTAATGGAAAAGTGTTAGATTTTTTTACTTTTTTGCAAGAATTGTACAATTTCTTCTCTGTTTCTACACACCGGTGGAGATTGTTATGTAATAAAATGAGTGAAAAGGGAAATTATTTAACATTAAAGTTGAGATGTATTACAAGGTGGTGTGCAAATGCTGCTGCAACTAAAGCATTCCAAGAAAGTTATAAGGAAATATCTGATGTTCTTTCAGAAATTTCCTCAGACAGCCATCAGCAAGAAATGAAGCAAATTCATTACACAAAAAAATGCAAACACTAGAGACTGCATTATGTGCTTGCATGTGGAATTCGATCCTTAATAGGATTGATTCCATTAGCAAAAATCTCCAGAATCCAACTCTAGATTTATCTAAAGTGCCTGAATATTTCACTTTACTGATAGAATACATTCAGTTTGTGCGAGAGAACTTTGAAATGTATGAAGAAAAGGCATTTTCTTTAGTTGGACATAAAGATTATTCCGTAAAAAGGCAAAAAAAGATTCCTAAATTTTTCTACGATGGACAGTGTCCAGAAACTGTGTTAGATGGTAAAAGTAATTTTAAGGTATCTTGTTTCTATGCAGTGTGTGATACACTAATTACTCATCTGAATTCAAGAATGTCTGCTTATGAGAGCATATTAAAGAAGTTTTGCTGCTTATTTGATAGCGATAAACATACAGCTTTCGAAAATGCAAAAGTTTTACAAGCTAAATATTCATTGGATTTAGAGGAAGTGTTTCCTGACGAATTTATACACATTTTCCCAATCATACAAAAAGATATGTCTGTTGCTGATAAGTTACAGAAAATCCATGATCTTGGCATCATAGATACATTTGCCAATGTTCAAAGTGCTTTAAGACTATTTTTAACTTTGCCCATCTCCAATTGCACAGGTGAACGATCCTTTTCTTTGCTTAAAAGATTAAAGTCTCCGTTATGAACTTTGATGACGGATGATAAATTATCTTCTTTAGCCCTTTTATCAATAGAAGGAGATGTAACACAGAAGATAGATTATGAGGATGTTATAAAATTATTTACTGACACAAAATTGAGACGAAAGCTTATTAAAAATCATTAAATTAAACAGTACAAGTTTTATGTTTTAAGGTAAGATTCATTATTTTAAAAAAAAAAAAAAAAGAGTTGTTGAACAGGTATAGAATGTTTTTTTTTTTTTTGTTCATTTTTTTCCACGAAGCATTCTATAAAGCATAACTAACTTTTTATTGAAATTGATAGCTTATAATTTTAATATTATATTAGCAAGAATATTGTTTTGACTATATTGGATACATAATGAAATTTAATTTTCCACTTTCTTTTCCTTTTTCTAGACAATGTTTTATAAAAAATATGTAGAAGATGACCATATTTCTTAAAAATTATTATTAACATTTCACACATATTCATAGCTTATACAATGCATGCAATGTTAAAGACATCAATTAATATTTGTAATACTACAAGTAAAATATTTGAGGTTTTTGACAGTTTTTGACAAATGTTTTCGACATAGGGTTTTTGACGTGACAGTTTAAACCATGGTTAAAACCGTCAAAAACTGTCATGCGTCAAAAACTTGCCAACCCTGGGGCTGGTATTACTTAGATATTTCAAACATTTAACCTTACATTTTATCATGTTATATCCGAGACTTAAATACTTAACTATTTAATACCCATAAAAACATTTCAAAACTGGAAAATTCATTAAAGTGGTATTTGTCGTGACATTTTACTGATTTGTGTTTACGTATGGATGGCTTAAGAATAATTGGTTTTAACTTAATTAAATTAAGTAATATTCTGCAAAATATTTTTGTGCAGGGGGCCCCCACAGGTACCTGTGCCCTGGGCCCCCAAATGTGTAGATCGGTCCCTGCTACTGGGAAATGGAAGCTTGCTGGTTTTATTTCAACATACCATTGAAGATCACCGTGTATATGCACTGTACGTGCACGTTAAATTCGTGGTTCTGAAAATCCCCTCGGCGGTCTCGAGCATAGGAGCTTCCGAGAGGTATCAGTATTCATGAAGGCTCCTTCTGATAAGGATCTAAGTTGCAACGGGAATCTCTGGAAAGGATGCATGCAGTTCTAAGCTACACATTTGGTAACATCAGCTGCTCAACCACGACAATTAAACACACGCATTAACATCATTGTGACATTACTTTCGCAGTATTCTACCTCCTTGAAATGTAGTGTGGTCTACGAACTCTAGACTCTGTGGGGAGAAAAGAGAGAAGTGCTGGCGTCAGCTGTTTCAAAACTGCATTTTGAAGTATCATATTTTAAAACCTTAAATCCATTTTTACTTCTTTGTAGCAATCCTCGTTTGTCAGATATCGTAAGATCTACTTCAGGTTTCTTAGAAAACTGTTACAAAATGTAGTCAAGCTAGTTATAAAGTCGAGTAAGCATCTTCCAAATGGTTAAACATGAAACATGCATAAGCCCTTATTGACTAATTGTTTGTTACACTACTCTAAGTCAGCTGCTTTAAATTTCTTCTCTTTTCTAAGTTCCCCAGGTTCTAACGCCTATTCACAATACATTTGGGGAAACCGACCGAACTTCCAGACCATTAGCTTGAAAGCCGTGCAACGAGCTCGAACGTGGGGCCTTCATACTTCAGCCGTCTACCATGTTCAGTGCCTTAAGACCGATGCTGAGTTAACGCTGGGACGCACAGTGGTAAAAATCATTAGAAAATTGGAAAATAAACATATTTTTAAACCATTGAATAAAGGGTTGCCAGGAGTAATTCCTAGTAATTTATGTAAAATCCTCAAGGTTGACCACTTTTGGCGATTTATCGTCATGTTTGGCATCAAAGAATAAGTTTCCAAAACTAAATCCAGCTTGACAATATCTTCTATATTTGGCGAGAAATTGCCAAACCCTTTTTTTACAATGATAATATTTTTTTTTTATCATTGTAAGTATGAGTTTTTTTTTATCATTGTAAGATGGAGTAATTTGAAGTCAGTTTTTTACTTAAAATATCACACTTGTAACATATTACATTTTGTTTATTTCACGGAGTGACTGAACTCGTACACGCCGCTGTGGCCCAGTTGGGAGAGGCGTCGGACCCGTAGCCAAAGGTTGCGAGTTCGATCCTGGGACCAACCAAAGACCGCTTATCGATCGGTAGTGCTGCCATCTATCGGCTCGTAAATGAGGTAGAAACCCAGCAAGCGCACACATGTATAAATTACGTAGTCTCGATGTCGGGAATAGGTCGAGGAAAACTTACAGCAAAATAGCGTTTAAAAGAGATCAAACGTACATTGTGTTGTCGACGTTATAAAGAGCCGTTCTATGTTGGTCAGGGAGGCGGCTGATCTTCGACTGTTATGTTGATCACCCTCACGAGGTCTGTTCCTTCAATAGATCGCCGATTTTCCGCTCATAGCTTGGCGGTTTGAGGGACCCCCCAAGCCAGCCAACATTCGTCTTAGTTTATAGTCAATTAAACGTCGAAGAAACAGACGGAACACCGAGAAATGTTGTCAGCTTAATTAATAGTCAGTTGAACGTCGAAGAAACAGTACAGGGGAGACCGGGTCCTTCCGCACGACCTTTGACCTGTCCTCTCCACCCCACCCGATTTCTGAGAACTTTGGGGAACGCTGTCGTCACGTCACAGATGTCTTTTTTTCTTCTTTGTGTGTGTGTGTATTTGGTCGTGATTTGCTTCGCAGTATTTTGATGCAAAAGCACACTAAAGCTCCATTTTCATCGCGTGGTCAATTGCTGAGCTCAGCTGCGTTGCACAGAAGAGTAAATTTTCGATTGTTTTAACTATAAAAGTGGATATTTTTCAAGAATCTCTTGGAATATTTTCAAGTTTAATGCTAACACGATTTATCGTTAGCTTGACATATATTAATAAGTTTGTCTGGCTCTCTTTAAATTGTGTTGGCCGGTGTCGTTAAAGTTTGTCGGGGGTAACTACTAATTTTAATTTCGGCCGTCAAAATTTTAGAGGTGAGTTAAATAATTATTTAAGTAATACTTATGTGCTTTGTTCCTTTTAATAATTTTCTTTTTAATCGCTAATTATAAGTCTTGTTATTTTTTATTATAGAGTGAAATATACAGGTACAATTACCATAAAATCAACTGCTTACCATAAACATATAAAATATTTTTTTCTCATAATGAGGAATTTACTTAATGTGAGCTTACTATAAAAAAAAGTCAATCATTATTTCATTATGGCTTAACTTACAATGAAATAGGTTAAAGCTTTTTATGCGAAGGTGATTTTTTTTCTTTTTAAATTGTATACTAATATGTATGCATTTAGTATGTAATTTAAACTTATTTGGAGTATTAAAATTTAACAAATCAAAGGATTAAGAAAGATAAATAAAAAACTTTGTGTAATGAAGTAGACAAGATTTTTCTCGTGGTACGAGGGGGCGGGGACTAAAATTTATAGATAGAAAACTTCTTCTTATTTTATACAGGAAAAATGCAATAAAAAAAGCAAGCTTATTCGTCCAATAGGTCGTTCCCTAGTAGCAATGACTGCTTATTTTCAGCTCGGTCATTCATCGAGTCATCTAATTCAGTCATCGGCAAGTGCACTTTTGTTTTTCTGCAATAGATGAATTTTTATTCTTGGATAGAAGTGATATAGACGAGCAGTTTCGCTGATGGGAAACCGACAAACAATATCTTATCCGAAACTGCAGCTCTATAGTCATCGGGCCTTGCAGGTGGGGTTGGGACGGGGAAGGGGGGGAGGGAAATCCCTCCCACCACAAAATTTAAATGAAATATTTACAAAAAAAGTAAGCGTTTATTATATAAAATCATTTGTAATATTTAAAAAATGTGTTTAAAAAAAAAAAAAAAAAGAAAATCTGTCCGAGCGTCAGCTGCATTATAAGAATAACGGAAACTTCATTAAAATGAGCAACTCTTTTGAAACCTCCTTAATGTAAACAGCAAGAAGAGAAATCAGTTAATTTTTAAAAGTTATCCAAGAAATGTGAAAGTTAAAAGCACACTAAAATTCCTATACAATTTGCAATATTGTTTTTTAATTATTAATTTTGAATGTTGTTGCTACTTACATACATTGGTAAAAAGTGAAATTAATTTATTACCAATCGAATAATTTGACTATTATTAATAATAGCTGAACAGCACTTTGTCAAAATTTCACCCAAGTCCCAATCTGTGACTAAAATAACCGGTACTTGTACTTCAATCTTTGGCTAATACATGATATAAGTCTGGATGGCCTTGTGGTAGCGTGCTAGGCTTTGATTCTGCACGCTCAGGGTTTGGGTCCGGCGGAGGAAGAGTTTTTTTTACTTTTTTTTTTCCAGAAAACGGAAAGTTAGCATCCAAAAAACGAAAACATAATAAACGGAAAGGACATTTTTTGAAAATTTTGCTGCCAGTCGTTTATTTTTTATTAACAAATATATTTTAAACAGTTTATCGGTTTCTCATCGGTTCCTTTTAGTTATTTCATCGGAGTCATCGGGAAACGATGATCGGCTTTATGGCCGCCTAAGTGGATATTTTGTACCAGTTGCCGATGAAATTTCCCCTTTTTTGGATGAAAAGCCGTGACCGGACATTGCTTCTTCTCCTAGGATTAAACTCACCCGCCTCTCATCAACCGATGGGTTATTGCTATTAGGGTTCCTTGACGATTTTGTCGAATCCTGACAATTTATAAACGTACTAATTATACCTCAATTCTAGATAATTAGAGAATGTGTGAGTCACATACTATTTACATGCATCGTGAAAGCATGGAAATTCAAACAGTTCTAACAACTATATCTAAATATAAAACATTTTACTACTGGTTTTAGCTAATGAAAAGCAATTTTGAATTAATGTTCAGTAATAACAAGTTTTAAATTAACTTCTAATCGTTTAGATAAAGTTATAAAATATATTAAAGTTAAAAATATAATCTTGATTTTGAATTTAACTGATAAGTAACTCGCATAAACAGCTTATGTCGCTATTTTACATATTAAAGGGTTTCCATTTTTTCCCCGGTACATTTTATTAATCGTTTTGACTGTATTAGGTATTTTTAATAAAAAATTGTTTAATCTACTGTTATAAAAAATCTAAATATTTTCATATACTGGTGAAAAAGTAACCTTTTTTATACAAAACTAGGGACCAAGGCCCCCAGACTCGCTACGCTCGCTTTTAGTATGAGGCATTCGGCCCCTAATAGAGCATTTCGACGTGACGTATCTCTGACGTCAGCTGAGTGACAGCTTCGCGCATTGTTCTGCGCATGCTATTTCTTTACCTAAACGTATTATTTAGCAATCTCGGTAATCCCTAAAAACTACGTGTAATCGGACGAGGTTCACTGGGTTTTCGGATTGCGAACCCTCCCCTCTGTGAAGTATGTAAACAAACTGTAGCAAGCAACAGGCGTTGGAGTTCAGATAGCAATCCATGCAATTTAACATGTATCTTTATCCCCCGCCTCCCCCCAAAAAATTCACCCTCCCCATTTTATTGTAAATATTTATTTTAGTGTGCATGAAAGAATGTACATTATTTATTTAGAATTGTCGTAAAAATTTTAAAGCTGTACGCAACTAATTAAACTCTCATTGCAAAATTAGATATTCTTTCTAGTTTAGGATTGTGATATTTTTTTTCATTATAGTTTGATGCTTTGACTAGATAGGTTTATCCTTAGATTGACATGAATTTTAGTGCATGCTTTCTATGGATAACACTTTCTGGTGTGATTTCTGTTCTTAAATGGGCATATAAAATTCATTAGAATAAATGAATAAAAAATATTAAAGAATTGGTTTGTTAATTATTTTTTTAAAACATACTTTGATTAAAAATCAATTTATACATTGTTTACAGAACTAGTTTTGTACCAGTGGTTGGTTTATTAAAAAAAAAAAATTAATAAAACAGTTAGTTTCTTATGTTGAAACTGCCATATGATGTGTTTATGTACAATTACTTATTGTTGCTTACCCTAAAAAAAAAAAAAAAAAAAAAAAAAAAAAAACCTCTAGAATCTACTCCTTTATAATCACTAAACTTCGCTACTAGCCTTTTTATTCTTTTTGCAGTATTCTAAATTAGGTATGCAGTGGAACTTCAATATCTTGAATAAATGTGTTTTTCCTATTAAACTGACACCCTCTTTTATTTCACCTTGCTGTCTTGATTTTTTCTGTTGTTTCTTCGACTTCATGAAATGAAGGTTCTACTCTTCTTGCGTCCATGGACAGATGATTAAATGGTTACACTGTACTTCGTTAAAATAAATCCTTATTCTTTCACCTAAATCTATTTCCACTCTGTTCTGCGTGTAACTAATATTAGTATTAGAAATTATTCTGAAGATTCTTAGATTTTTCGGTACTTGCGTATTATCCCGTTGGTCATTTCCAATAAACTATTTTTCCGTCAAATGTGCTGGCAAACTATACTATTAATTGTATCTAAACCATTAATAATTACATGCATTCAGCATTTAACTTGGCGAAAAATCACTCATCTTGTTTGACTGCCGGGATAATACGCTAGTACCAATTTTTCTTGATGAATACTGTTTTTATCTGCTGTTTACATTCAAGAACCTAAATCATTTTATGCAGCCAAAGATCGTCAAACATGATACTTTTTTTGTAAATAACTTAAGTAATTTAAATCGTCTGACTGACATCTCAAATTTTTTTCTATCTATCACTTGCTTGCACATAGTCTGGCTACTGTATAAATTATGTGAATACATATTTTCAAGTAACATTGTAATTTATGATAGTGTTGAAAAAAAATTCTCTTGCATACAATCATTATGGAAGAAAGTAACTGCAAAAATTTATATACAACTCCTTTTATTATGATTGCTTTGTTTGTTTCTTTATTTCACATCCTTCAACTAATAAATCTGATACGGACACCACGACTTCCTTGTACCTCTATTAAATCAGAAATATTTTCAGTGCACTTCATCTAAACTTATTTCGTTTGAAAGAGACAAAATACTGCAATTCTAAAGTTTACCGCCAAGCTGAGTTCAATTTTGAAGATTTGTTTCACTTAATTGGGCAATATTTTGACAAAAGCCAACAAGCTTGAGATAGTTAGCGAGATTTCAGTCACAGCTGAAATAGTTATTCATCACAGATTTTTAATGAAACGAACATATCTATAGACCCTTAATGTATTTTAAATCTTTTGGGTGACCCTGTAAATAAATTACTCAGTCAACAGCAATCAAAAGCAAAGTTACATGTTACAATAGTTCTAAATACAAAATTTTAACATTCTATGGTTAAAATGGTGGTTTTAGTCATGCAAAATGCATAATTATTTTTGGCGTTAAATTGGCAATATTTCGGCAAAACTTCACAAGGTGGATGGCAAATAGTGAAATTTTGTGCATGGACCAAACAATGACTGACTCCAGACATTAATGTATTGGAATTCTGGTAGTTGCATATTATCCCGGTAGACATTCCTGCCAAATTATTTTTTTTTGGGAAAATGTGCTAGCAAACTGCTGCCAATTGTATTCAGAACCATCATGATTTCAAGTAATCTGCATTTATCTAAGCGAAAAATCGCTCGTCTTAGCAGACCGCTTGGATAACATGCAAGTACCAAAATTCTTTTGGGTGGTCCTGCAAACTCTCCAAAAGATTGGAATCAAAAATCTAGGTGTACAACTAGATGTTACAACAATCTTGTATATAAAATCTCAGCAATCTGCGACTAATAGTTTTTGAGATGTGCGAATGAAATATATACATATATACACCAAAAGTTGCCAAGTTTGGAGACTTTTGACACAGTTTTTGAGGGAGGTGGCTGATCGTCACCGGACCATTATCTAACCATATGGTAACTGTAAGCGCTTCTATAGACTCCTGTTCGCATACTTCTGTTACTGAAATTTTCATCAATTGTAGTTTAGCCCCTAGTGGTGAAATGTTTTGGATTAGTGCATATTGGAAAATCTTTCACCGACACACTAGTTGTGATTGAACCGAAAAACATGGTTGCACGATGTAATCACTAAAAGTGATTATACCAAGTCCCAAGAACATTGAATATTTTGCCAAGAATATTGAAAATGTGCCATAAACCAAGAAACTTGAAAAGTGTCTACTTGCCACACCGTGCTAGAAAGAAATAGCACCCAAGTGCTAATAAGGTAAAAGAAAAGACTATGTTAAGAAAAAAATTCCTCTTGTTAATTTTCAAAGAGTTAACACTTTTTAAATTTGCTTACAACTACCATACAAAAAAATTCCCAATAAGTAAAATGTACCCCATGCACAAATGAGATTATGTACAAAATTTCAGCCTTTCATCATAAAAGGTCTTAGATATCTATAAACAAAGATGATTGGGGGTCTATACTTGAATTTGAATGTAACATATTCTTTCAAATTATCCATATGACCCTTAAAATGTGATTTTTTTTCCCTTACAGAGCTACTGAAAAGTGCTTTAAGTCAGTACGTATTATCTTCATACATTTGACACTTTTCTGGATATAATTCTCAAATTTTGTACATCACCTCATTAGAATATGGAGCACATTTTACTGATTGGGGATATTTTTGTATGCGGGTTATATACAAAAAGTGTAACATTTGGGAATTAACGAAAGAAATTTTTCAATGAGAAAACATGTAATTCTCCAGGGCTAGCGGCAATTTCTAGCAAAAAAAGGTGCCGGAGCCTTAATATTCTTATGTTAATACTCAGTAGCAAACTGCAAACCCCTGCAATATGGGGTTGGTAGCACATTTAACCAGGGTGCGAACTGAACATTTTCTCCAGGGAATTGGAACATTTTCTCCATTTGAAAGAAAACATTCTTCAGGGGGGGACACTTGAAAAGGAAAAGGAGGGAAGATGCAAATGCTTTACTCACATGATGTTACTTGACAAATGCAGTCGCCGACAAGTGTGGGAACTGACGTATATTCAAACTAAAGTCATATATTGTTTATTCTATGGAATCAGAGATACACAAGCTACATACAATGTACCTGTATTGGAAGCCACCCTTGAGGGGTTTTAGCTTAAAAAAAGAGATGAAATTTTAAGGTAGTCGCCTTAGAGTACAGTAACAAACTAACATACAACCTTCATTTTGAGTTCTTGACTTCAATCCCAAATCTTCACTCACCAGTTTAACATTTCTTAAGCAGGGGAAAAATAGTATCCCTGGCAGGGATCCATTAATATTTCTCTAGCCAGGGACATTACATTCTTCAGCCGGGGACGATCCCCGGCATCCCCCCCCCCCCCCCCCCCGTCAATTCGCACCCTGCATTTAACTAAAATAATGATAATTTAAAGATTTTCCCATATAATAATTATTTCACAGAACAGTGATATAAAATTAAATAGTCGGAAATTAGCAGGAAGAAATATAAACATTATACAGAAAACACCCAAATTTTGATGGTCTTAGGACTCTCAAATCTGGTCGAGGTGAAGCGAATATTATTTGTCTTGTCTGCTAAAATCAGTTTGTGCTTGAAAAGGGGAAAATTTATGAATTAATGTACTAGTGTTGGGCTTCGGAGCAAAGTATTCATGAGCTTTGCTGGGTTTTGCCCAATATGTAAAAATTCAACCAGAAAAAAGAAATACAGGGTCAGAGTTCCAGCTTTTGATTTCTGTTCTGATTCTAACTTGAAACAAAATTCAAAAATGTAATTGTAGAATTGTTTAGTACAGTTTTATGAGCTAACATTGCAAAACAGAAATGTTTTCCATCTTATAATAAAAAGGCAGAAGCTTTATGTAACATAATGGAATTATAAATTTACATTTTGCACTCATGTTTACTGTCAATTTAAATAATTATGCAACTAAGTAAAGATTACATTAATTGGTCTACGTCTTTAATTTAGTTGATTTATTGGATTATTTTTTAAATTCATATTCATACGTATTAGATTAATTACATGTACAAATATGTTATGCGATGCATATGTTACACTTTTTTTATTATTGGGATAACTGGTCTTATTTTACAGGCCTTTACATATTTAAAAGAACACTATGATAAATAATAACAAGGAGTACATTTTATTTTTTATTTAAAAAAAAAACAATCTGAATATATCGTAATAGGAATTTAAATAAACAATTCTTTAATATTAATATTAATGGAATTTGTTTTCTAGGGCATACAGAATATCCGATGAATTGTAATTCAAAAACAAAACTTTATTCTTGCATAAATCTTACAACGTAAGAAAATTTCGCATGCAAAACAATGATATTTGTAAACAAACAGTAATTCGAATAACCTGCGGAATCCTAAAACAAACGTTGTGTTCATTCCCGTACATAATGTTGTTTTTCTGAACGCAGTACCAGCGGAAAAAGTCGCTTGAAATATCATTAAAATATTATATGTTAAGCTTTTTAAAATATTAAACGCCACCTGGGACACAAAAGTCGAAAGTCTGATTAACAAATTCCATCCATTACAATCATCCAAAAAATTATATTTAATACTTTTTTTGAATGTTGAAAATCGGGTTTTTCCCATTGAAATACATTACGAGAACCCTAAGCTGTCACGCAAGACGGCGACCGATCGCAGAGAGGAGCCTCCCGTCGAAATGCTCTATAATCATAGATATAGGAATAGTGAACTAGATTGCGCACAAGGGAGGAAACTTGTTGCCAGTGCATTTCCGGAGCAGACGACACGATAGTGGCAGAAAGACGAAAACGTCGCGCTGCTTACGACTGCTATGCAACAGCATTAATTTACATTTAAATACAGAATTGATGATTCGTTCAAGCATTGAGAATACGCATTCAGAACCAAATTCAACGAAAAAACATTTTGTTATGATATTTTGCTAGCTATTTTTAGTTTATTTTTGCTGTTAGATGGTCTAAAAATGTAGCACATTAAATAATCGATTAAATGTTTATTTTTACACACAAGGAAAACAAAAAAATTTTCTGAACAAAGATGTGAACTGAAATAAAGTATCAATTGTGTATTGGAAGTACTAGGATAAAAGACCGAAGTGTCATAGATCTCGTAAGAGAAAACTACGTTCATATCAAGGGAGGGGGGGGGGATTGTGCTTCTTGTTACATTTTGAGAAAATCATAATATTGTGGCGTAGTTTGGTGATTGAGTTTGGATCTTTCTTTCCCTCGTAAATGTATTTCTGACGTTCTTGAGATTCAAATACGCCTTCTTCTACTTTTTTTTTTAACCCATTTATGCCTAGCGTCCCTTTTTTGGGACGGCATTTTCGCTATTAGTCGAAACCGTTATTTATTTTTCCTAGCCTTTATTCATGAGTATTGAGCCTCAACTCTACAAAATATTTTAACATGACCCAGTAGTATGTTGATATTTCGATTTTTATGCATAATGATTTTAAAAGAAATCATCCCTTGTTCAAGAAGTTGACATCAGAAATTTATCTATTATTTCTGTTATCAGTAAAAATCGAAGAAAGTCGCAAAAATATCCAGGCACAAATGGGTTAAGCAAAAAGGCTATACTTAGGAAATTTTATCCCTTTTGAAGTGGGTGTCCAAAACGTGTTTTTTACACGTCCTTTATATCTTAAAAAGAAACCGATTTCCAAAAAGTTATAATGTTATATTCTAAAAATATTACAATGTAATAAACTTGGAACCCTAAATGTAAACATCAGTTTTCTAAAAATTGCCTTTCTAGAACAGTGCATTTTCGCTTACGTACATCCACAACTTTGTACAGGTAAAAACATGTTTAGCTAATATTAATATTTAGGATATTTTAAATACCCCCCCCCGCCCATTTTTTTTCTGGGGTGCATGTTTTTCACACATTTCTCATAACTAACATAGTAAATATAGATTATTTTAATACAGTTAATATATTTTCAATCTTATCTATACTATTAAAATCTGTGCGCGTCTGTCTGTGTGTCTGTGTGTAGCATCATCTCCTCCTAAACGGCTGGGAGTTGAGTTTCGATCGAGGTATCGACGAATTCGGAAAATTTCGAGAAAGAACCTCCGCTAATTTAAATTTCGAAATTCGAATTATTTTAAGAGATATTGATAAAAAACCCCGTCAAAAACGCTAATTTTTGATCTCCTTAATTCCCTAATTGTAACCCCTGCAGTGAAAATGTGAGAAAAAAGCATTGAGGTTGCCATGTTTGGCTATTTTATTAAATTATTTAGACTCCTATAGTAAAAATAAAAGAATAATGATTTTTTTTCTGTTTAGATTATTTACAAAGTTATTTTTTAATTGAAGTATTGCGTGCATTTGAAATCAGAGCAGGAATTCAATGCTTTTTATGTGTAAAAGAATAAGGTATTGGGAGATTTCCGAGACTAATATGTATATTTTTTAGTTTGGAGAAAAAAAAATGGCTGATTTGGTGATTTTGAGAAAGTAGTAGATTCTATCGATTTGCACAGTTTTGGGCTTGGCGCAATTTACTGCGAGCAAACCGAAATAGGTTTAGGTTTGTGTGTGTAGGTTTTATTAAAATACGGCGTTAAACTTTAATTTTCCATGCAGAAATAGTGCAATTATTAAGGCGATTTTAAGCAATTGATCTTCGGGATTTTCCCCAAAATAAGTAAATTGATTTACCTTGAGGGAATGCCGCCAAATTTCAAAAGAAATGAAATTCTCGCATTCGGTAAATTGGAATAAATAAAACACGTTATAGTAATTTAAAATACTGCTATGCTACTTTTCAAATAGATTCCTGCATTAATTTTTGGCGATGGACCCATACACAAATAACTATTTCCTATTTTGATTGCTGTTAAATCAGTGTTTAGAATCATTCTCTGAAGAAAAAAAAATCTCGCAAAATGGCATACGCAGATTCCTTCTTTAGTACATTTCTTAGAAAATTTGGCGATAAATATTCAAATGTAGTGTAACTCCGTGTTTAATAGCGTGTGTTTTTTGCGTTTCTATTTCTAATTCTATGGTACGATTGAGATGAGCCAATGTTACGAGCGGATGGATAGATAATTTTTTTTTAATCCCGCCAAACAGAGTAAGAAAAATAGGAATTCTGTATAAATACGAAAGTCTTTGGAGATGAACGAGAATGCCTATAAATATTGCATTTACTGTGAAGTTAAATTTAGGATATATTTTGGCTATTTGCCATCGACTATAAGCGCTAATTACGCCAATATGGCAGTTCTAGCAAGCATAAATAAATTTCATTTCATGTTCTATTTTAATATTGCTGCAGTTTCCGTAGTTACGGAATCCGTTGTTGCCACTCAAGCTGTTAAATTTAACAATTAAGTGAAAACACTCATTTCTACAGCTCTTGACTCGAAAAATGAAAACGCATTGGATATGACACAATTAGAATATTATCACAATCACAACGTCAATAACGCGAACCTGTAACTTTGGTTATTTTTAACTAAATTCATTTTCAAGGTCTTTAAGAAATCCTGTGTACTATGTCAAAGCCTCATATCTTAATTCCGATTAGTTTGCAAGAAAATTGATTAATCAGTATAAACTGAAGCAATGAAACTTTGTAAGCGTTTTTCTTGAAACGAGGAAAATGCAGATTGACGTCTTTGGTGTAGAAGTGGCGAGAGGGAGAACTATTTAATTCAGTAACGTTAATGGGGAATGATAATTGAATATGCGCATGCACAAAGACCCAAAACTCATGAGAGTATGAAAAGTCAGGAATATGAAATGAAAATCAAAAATAAATCAAAAAATCTGATGTGTCCAACACATGACTTCCTTGCACGTCCATTAGATCAAAAATATTTTCGATGCACTTCCTCTAAATTTATTTGTTTGGAAGAGATAAAATATCAATAATAGTAAGGTTTAGCGATTTCTAGCCAAATATTTCGATATCGCCAAGCTGAGTTCAATTTGAAAGATTTCCTTCTGACACTTTATTTGGCGATATTTCACCAAAAGCCGACAAACTTGAGATAGTCAGCGAGATTTTGGGGATAGCCAAAGTAGTCATTGACCACAGACTTTCAATGAATTGAATGCATCCATACACCTCAATGTATTTAAAGTCATTTGGCTCACCCTGTAAATAAATTCTCAGTCGATTGCTGTCAAAAAAGATATTGAAAACAGTTAGATATTACAATAGTTCTAAATACAAAGTTAAAAAATCTACGGGTTAAAGTTTTAGAGTTATACAAAATAGGAAATAATTTTTGGCGCCAAATTTGGCGATATTTCGGCGAAACTCGTCAATGTCGAAGACATTTGGCGAGATTTTAAGCATGAACCAAACAATGACAGATTATCGCCAAATTTGGCGATATTCCGCCAAAACTCGCCAAGAACGATAACAAATGGCGATACTTTGGGCATGGACCAAATGACTGACTATCGCCAAATTTGGCGATATTTCGCCAAAACTCGCCAAGGTCGAGGACAGACGGCGAGATTTTGGGCATGTACCAAACAATGACTGTATTATATTGAAGATGTCCATAGACATTAAGGTACTGAAATTCTTTTCGGTGGTCCTGTAAATAAACTCTCCAGTAGATTGGAACCAAAAATCGAGATGCACAACTAGATGTTACAACATTCTTATATATGAAATTTCATAATAGTTTTTGAGATTTGAGAGTTAAATATGCACACACATACACCAAAAGTCGCCAAGCTTGGCGACTTTTGGCATAGTTCTTGAGGGAGGCACGTGACCGTGGTCGGACCATTACCTAACTTATGTGGTAGGACGGTATTGTGCTTGAAATGGATGAATGCCCCTAAAATTGCTATTGACCGTAATGTATTGGAAATCTTTTGAGTGTTCCTGTAGCAGAACTATAAATGAAAAAGACACTTTTTTTAATGAAGAAATTCATTTTCTAACTCTTTACAGCATATATCACTTCTGAGTCGTTTGAAATAGCCCAATACCTCTAAAAAACGCTTTGATGAATTTCGGCCCATAGAGCGTAATGTATTTCGAATCTTTTGGGCGGTCCTGTAGATAAACTATTCAGTCGAATGGAACCGAAAGGGAAGGTGCACAACTAGATGTTACAACAATCCTAAATATAAAGTTTCAACATTCAACGCCTAACAGTTTTTGAGATATGCGAGTTTAATGAATTTCGGCCCATTGAGTGTAATGTATTTCGAATGTTTTGGGCAGTCCTGTAGATAAACTATCCAGTCGAATGGAACCAAAAGGGGAGGTGCACAACTAGATGTTACAACTATCCAAAATATGAAGTTTCGACATTCTACGCCTAATAGCTTTTGAGTTAGGCGAGTTTAATGAATTTCGGCCCATAGAGCGTAATGTATTTCGAATCTTTTGGGCGGTCCTGTACATAAACTATCCATTCGATTGCCACCAAAAGGGGAGGTGCACAACTAGATCATAGAACAATCCTAAATATCAAATCTCAACATTCTACGACCATTAGTTTTTGAGATATGCGAGTTACATACATACGTACGTACGTACGTACAGACGGCATGGAAAAACTGGCCACAGTAGACTCGCCACTGGTCAAAATGAGTTGCAGACGCGTTAATATGATCGTGCATGCTAGTCTACGATGAGATGCATCGAAAAAATTTTTTTAATTAAATTTAGAGGTAGTCAAAATCGGTTTTTATGTCGAAATTTGGCCCCCAAAATTTTTTGGGATCACATTACTTCCTTATACTACGTACAAGGAAGTAATAATATGAGATATAAGTAATAATAATACGAGAATGACATTGCAATCATGTGTACAACAAAGGTCCCAATTGCTTATAATATTCCCCTAGCAATGACTTAGTCCGACCAGTGGCCGAGCACTTAGCGATCTGAACTGGGAGACGGAAGGTTTCTGGTTCAAAACAGGTCGCGTCCGCCGACCTAACCGTTCGGAGTTTTCCTGTATTCCGTTCGGAAAATAAAACTGTACTCGCAACATGCATATGTTAGGAAACATATATGTCTGGTTTCCTCCAAAACGTAGCGTAAATACCGGTTAGGACCCTTAGAAAGACCCCTACGCAGGACAACCCCACCCCTTGACCTAGATCCCATGTGTGGAGACTAGAAGCAGGATAGTCTCCAGATTTGTAGAGAGTTCAATTGAACGCCCAGCGTCGTGTGCAACTTATAGAAGCAATTCTATGATACCGGATCCATCGAGAAAAAGCCTGGGCAAGGTCATCTAAGAGAAGCTGCTTCTTTTTTTATCCCAGTCCAGTGACATTGACGTAGTTTTTGTGCCATCATGTTGCAGTCATCTCAGATTTGCACTCATGACGTCAACGTTTCATCACGATTTAAGTAATTTTTTACTTTTATAGATTCCGCATCAATGGGCTTAATTCGAATTATATGTATAAGGAAAATGTTCTTTTCCCACCGTTCGGAGAACGGGTACGCAGCTAGTATATAATAAAATCCGAGAGTAAACATTGTATGTAGCTAGGTTTGTAGGTAGGTTTGTGACCACCAATCTTTTTGCGCCCGTCGCTCGATCGCATTGCGACGAGACGGTTGGTCGCAGACCTACCGAATTTTGCATACGGCTTCACTAGGATAGATCCTAACACGCCTCGGAGCTATTTTTTCGAAATTCGAATTAGAAAAGGTTTTATTTTATGTTTTGTCCGATTTTTAGCGATTTTTCTTGCATAATACGTAATAACACCGGTCATTGCACTCGCAGTAAAACGATGTTTGCATCATCGGGCAGAGGAGAAAATTTTCTTTCGAAAACAGTTTGTTTTGACTATGTAACATATTTTGCCGATTTTTGGGGAATTTTTAAAAATAATTTCTCTTTTGACGAAGTTTGCGTAAAATAATTTTAAAACCGTTGCATCTTT
>JAWZYV010019363.1:0-24445 GCA_038373885.1 Cheiracanthium punctorium
GAGGTGATGTACAAAATTTCAGCCGTCCATTATAAAGCGTCTTATATCTTAAACCAAGATATCTTTAAACAAAGATGATCACGGGCTATATGCTTGAATTTAAATGCAAATTTTAATTATTGAGTGCAAGAACTATTTCATGTCGTAATTTATCTACGACTTCTGAATCATAATCATCCAATGGGATTTTTTCCCTTCGAGTACCTTTGAAAAGAAAGTTTAAATAAGCTTATATTTATCTTCATATCTCTGACAGCTTTATGTTATAACTTTCAAATTTTATACATTACCTTTTTAGCGTATGAGGCACGTTTTACTAACTGGGAATTTTTTGTACAGCAGTCATAAACATATTTAAAAAAGTGTCACTTTTGGAAAATAAGTGAGAGGACGTTTTTCTTAAGTTAGTCTTTTTTCCTACCTCATTTTAAACATTTTTAAAAATTTTCAACAGCCACTTATCTTTAACAGATAAAGAATTAAAACATGCTACCATCTTTTGGGGGCAACCTTTACAGATAGACCGATAGACGGATACAAAATAAGATAGTGGAATCCAATAATTGTACAAGATCCAAATTTTCACACCCGTTAATGTTGTGACGTATGACTTTATTGTAAACTAACCCATTACAGTTCAGACCAGTATAAATATTTCCAATAGATAGACAGGTTGGAGTGGTGTAGCCAGAAATTTTTCATGGGGAGGGGGGAGGGTTTTCGACTACGGGAACTCACGTTAACGCATACGTGTGTGTGATAAGGGATTGAAGAATATACATTTTGTACGCCAAAAAAATTCTCATGGGGGGTGACCCCCCCTATTCCCACCCCTTAGCAACGCAACTGATAGATAGACGCAGGATATACGTATATAAAGTTTAGTTCAAAAAGTTTATTTGTAGGTGGCACTGTCATGCATAATATGGAACTAGTTCCACTTGTTAAAAATAAATAAATAAATAAATAAAATCCAAACTCTCTTTCGAATCGTAACTATACAAACCGTGCTTTAACAAGACTAACTGGATCGTCCAGTGTCTGAGCAGTTTTCGCTCACACCTGGGAGACAGAAGGTGGCTGGTTGAAAACCAGGTCGCGTCCGCCGACCTATCCGTTCGGAATTTTCCGTGGTTTTCTCCAAAACGTCCCGTAAATACCCCATAGGATCCCTTAGAAAGTCCCCCCCACAGAGGGCAATCCTCCCTCCCTCGCTCTAGATCCCTCGCGCAGATAATTGGCTGTAACACCACATTTACTAGACTATTATTTTTTAATGAAAATTTTAAATTATCTCGAAATTTTTTACACACCCAGGCTGCATTAAGCTCTACGATTCATTAAAAAGAGCAAATAATGATTAAAAAAAGTCGACTTTAGAAACAGGATTAGAAAAACATCGTTTTATTATGTAAAACTTGCCTTACATTATGCAGGGGAAGTTGAGGTGCAATGAAGAAAAATTTACTTTTTTTATCCCTGTTCACAAATTTGCATGCACAAAAATAAAATTAATGGACTCTTTTAACATATTCTTTTTCTCATCTAAAGGAATTTTTATGAGTTTGTAAATAGCTTTTCCATACGTACAAATTTCAAAAGGCAAATGTCTGTCAATGTTTTACTGTACCTCATATACCGGGGGTCCAATGAAACACTTAAAAACAATTCACAAACTCAAATAATAAGAGTCAAAATTCATGTTCCAGCATATGCGTTTAATGTAAATTTATAATAAACATTAATAGACATAAATATAAAATTTAAGAGAAAAAAAACAAATTTAATTAAACTGTTATAGCTTGAGATGAAAACATAGTAGAGGTTACTCTATAGTTTTTCATTTTATATTAAATTTATTTAATCTAACTCAAAACTTAATATTTCTGCTTCCTATCTGAAGAAGCGGAAGGTGCTAGTTTTGATACTATGTGAGTTTTTCCAAAAATTTATATTTCCGAAGAACACACAAATCTGAAGCTTGGACTTAGTCGTTTTACGTACAGAGCTAAGCCTATAGCTAACACACCAAACCTCTTTTATGTACTTAGGTTTCTTAAAACAAATAATAAACGATTTAATTGTAAAATTAAATGAAATAAATAAAACTTTGAATTTAAAAAAGAATTCAGAAACAAACTATGTTCGAAATCCAATTCTGGAGCATTCTCCAACAAATATATCGTTAAAAATAGTTTCTTATACAACAGCCAATAACTACAAATATTTCTCATAAAATGCAATCGTATTTTCTTACTTTTATCCCTGCAAGATATATATATATATATATATGTTTGATGTTTTTGTGAGTTTTATATTGTATCATCATATATATATGAAAGCAAGGAGAACTGTTCCTTTTTCACCTAGCAGGCCTTTTGAGTTGAAAATGCAAAACTTTCATTAGGGAAGGAACCTAATGATCTACAAAAGATATCTAATGACTCAAAATGCTATATAAATGATTATGGAACTTTGGAGAAACAGTAGAAACATTAAAGTCCAAATTCTACCTCAGAGATATTCTTTTATTCGTTGTTGTTGATGTACAGCTGCGGGAAAAAAAGTCCACTTGCTTTTTATTTGGCCGTCGTTCGTCGTGCAGCAAATTTATATATACCATTTGTTTGCAAATAACGTATACTTTAATTTAATAATAATTTAATTTGCATAAGGGTCCGTCTTCATATTTTATTCTGCATCAGCTTCGTTTTTCTCAATGGCAACACTCTATTTTGACTTTATTAAGTGAAAGGAAACCTTCAAATTATGCTAAATTTTCACCAATTTTCTACAATAATTTCCGGAGATATTGCGAATTCTTTTTCGCGCGATTTTCAGCGACTTTCTGCAAATTGAAAAACGCTGTTTGTAGGCTCCGAACTTTTGGGTCTTGGACTGGTCTTGAAACGACGGTTTATAACATATATACCCAATTGGAGCTGAATCGAATGTACCGCTTAAACGCTAGCGCACTTTCAAGAATTTCCTCCCATAGTCCATAATGTAAAAGAAATCGTTGTCGTAGTCCTGTAGAAAAACTATAAATCCTATACACACCAAAATCAATACTGCTCTTGCGATGGTGGTTTATGACATATATACTCAATTTGAGCTCAATCTAATGTCTCGTTTAGGAGCTATCGTGTTCACTCTCATACGCACACACACACACACACAAACACATACATACATACATCTCGTAAATATAGCATAAACAGATTCAGAAGACCTCAAAAAGTGTAAATACACCAAAATCTAGAAGTCGAATTTTTTCGCGATTACAATACTTTCCTTAAATGGTACATGTTCGGAAGTAAAAACAGAATTACATGATGTAGAAATACGGCATTTCGAAAATGAAAAATACCGTCTGCATTCAGTAAAGTTCATTTTTTGATCACCAGTGACACTGACATAGCTTTTGTGTCATCATGTTGCATTCATCTCAGATTTGCACTCATGACGCCAACTTTTAGTCACAATTCAACTAATTTTTCACTTTTTGAGATCCCGCATTACTGGTTTTATTTCGAATTATATGTGTAAGGATGAGGACGGCGGAGAACGAGTATGCAGCTAGTAACCTATATAAATTTCATTGCAAGCGAAGCATTTTGAAGGAAGTGAGAACACAGAGGGACAGATTTAAAAACCGAAATCATAAACACTTTACAACTTTGTCGTGAAGCCTTAAAATCAATTTCTCTAGATTACAATTGTCACCCTTTAGGTTAGGTTTAAATAGCAGTTTCCCTTAAGCAAATATGTCCGCTGTATAGAACTGCTCAATGAATGGAGATTTTGTTCAAAAACCATGATGTCATAAAATATAAGTGTACTTTATACAGAGATTTACGTAATATGGGGATTAACGTTAAAAATGTGTGTTACATCAACGTTTCACAACGTCTGTAAATTTTTCAGAAGTATAGATGTTTTTTGTTTTTTTTTAAAGAACATATCTTATTAGTAGAAACGTATGCTATATACAGTTCCGCTCGTTATACAGAGGTGCAATTTACATAAAGGTGTCCTTCAAATAAAATCTTTTCCTAAAAGAGAAGCGTCCATTAGACGCAGGCTGACATGAGAATGAAACGGAAAACTGAGAAAGTGTTTTAAAAGAAGTGCGTAAGACATGATTTCCATTACATTGAAATTATTTACGATTGGTAGGGAAGAACATTCTCGAAAAATTCCCGAAAGGGAAAATTATGGAAAAATCGAACAAATGACAACCAAAAAAACGACCAGAATTTCCCTTAGCAAATCTAGCAGAGATGAAAAATCCCCGGCGCCTTTCTAGTAACAAGCTGCGAAATTCCAAATACGTAGATGCATTGGACAATATCTTTTCCTCGCAATTCTGTTCTGAATCCGCTCTTATATTAAACGAGGAATATTTGTGGGTGTGTGTGTATGTCCGAACGATCTCGAAAACTGCTCTAAGGATTCTTTTTAAATTTCGTACCTGGGGGGGGGGGGTTGGGCCCTTGAAACGATTGAGCTATGTCAATTTATTGAAAAAACTCTAAAACGCTCAAAATTTAAAATTTAAAATTTTTGGACGGTAGCGCCATCTATTGAGCGTTTGAAAAACACACTTGATGCAGTCTTCCTAAAAGGGACGCTCAAATAAGTTTGGGGCGGATTAAAAAATACACGCCATCGATATATAATATAAAAAATAAATTTCGCAAAGAAACAAAATAAATGGAACTTGATATTCAGTACACAGACAAATAAATATTTTAGTAACTAGATATATTACACCATTCAGCTACATAAATTTGTTTAGAATTAAAAAAGTTATTTTTATTTCAAAATATCGTCCTGGCAATCAGCGAAAGAAAAAGAGAAAAGAGTCTTCGTTGCCATCCCCGCAAGGACCTTGATGGAATATACGTAAATAATTTAATTATTCTTAATTCATAGTTATTAATGCAAAACTATTCGTAAATCTTATGTGAAAAATTGCCTGAATTTATTACAATTATCCTTTTGTAACTAACGTAAAGCTAAATGTATTTTCGCGTATATACTAAAACAATAAAGATTTTTCATGTATATTATTGATCCATATGATGCGAATTTCAAAAGTGCATAAAAGTTTCAGCTTAGCCGAATAATTTAAATTGAAACGACACCCTTTTCAGTCATTCACAGTAAGAAAAAAGATCCTGTGACGTAACATGAAAATTCCATTTTTTTTTTAAATAACGGCACTAGGTTGAATTCTATTTTAACTGCCTTATTCCGCCAAGTTGACGATAAATATTTAAATTTAGTTACCCTGACGATATTTTTTTTTTTTTTTTTTTAAGGGACAACCGTTTATAATGAAACGATCTTTGAAACTCCGATGAAAAAATTTATGATACAATCGATTCCTAAATTGTTCTCGCAGCCGATATTCAAATTAATTTTGCAGGTGATCAGCCATCAGTTTAGTTTTCATTCACTGCAGTTGATGATTTTAACTCATTTATTTTATCATCGTATGGACAACCTTTGAAAAGTTGCGAGCAGAACTTTACGATAATATCGAACTCCTGGGCCTGACTTTAGGATGTTAGCGAAATCGCGGGCCGTATAATTCGGATTTATATGGAAGTTTGAATGTTTTATATAGGTTTTATACAGGGTTTTGACTTGTTCTGAGGGCTGGTCCAAAAGCCATGGCGGGCCCCATCCGGCCGCAGGCTGGGAGTTGTCCATATGTGGAAGCAGTAAATTGGGAGGCTGAAATCTGGTTACTAAGATTTTTTCTAATAAATTTTCAATTCTTATTTAGACGTGGATTAGACTGTGTTGTTTTGTGTTGTGTACTATCATTAAACTAAAGGATGAAGCCCTTTGTGGAGACAATTACAGCGGGCGATAGAATGTCTACACGCAGAATATTTAATATTTACCCACTTAAAATCTCAAATAACTTCATATTCAATTTTTATTATACATCGAAATTCGAATTGTATAATCTGCAGAAACATTTCGTTTTCGAAACATTTCGTTTGGTATCAACATCCTCTCCTATATCCATGCTTAATGCATAGAAAACCGTTTTATTTTTGAAAAAAAGTTAAACTGAGTAGTAATTTAGAAAAGCTTTCTTAAGCGAATTGGAATCGTAATTTTTCCTCCAAAGCCTGATAACCGTGACTTCAGTGTAACGTCAATGTCACTTGCAATAGATCATTCGGACACTCAAATGATTAGCTTTTTTTATTCTCTTAAATGAAATAGAGCTAAAAATACAAAACGCTTAAAAATCAGGGAACGGGTGGATTATCAGATTTTTTCCTTCTTTTTGTTCTTTCTTCTTGTTCTTTCTTTTTTTTTCTTTTTTTTACATAATGATCATAATTTTCAAGCTGATCGCACCAACGAACCGTGTAAATTTTAAGTTATTAGACAATACATTTATATTCTGTTTGGATGGTAAAAGTTTTATTTTGAGTGGTTGAACTGGAATTGTGACAGAGTCAGGGATCAGCGTAACTATATAGGAGCGATGTGTTTTTGATTTATTCGAGGTTAGAAGTCCATTTTCTTCAGTCCATCCGTTTGTTCTATTATTGTCAACGTTTAAGTAGTTGTTAGGGTTATTATAAAAGAATATTTTTGATCTATTCTGTCTTATTTCATGATTTCGAAGTGTCCTTTTGTACTAATAATTTAAATTGCGTTACACTTTTTATTTTCTTAAGCGTGAGTTTATAAAATAAAATTATGTTTAAAGCATATTTATGTAAGATTATACTTTTATGGCATCTATATTTATTCTTATAAATAAAAATTAAATTCTGTTTGTTTGTTTGTTTGTGGATTTGATTCGTATACAAATCCACAAAAATGGACCTATCGGCCTGAAATTTAGCACAGATATGTAAAATAATATAGAATAAATCGTAGTCCACTTTAAAACTTTGAAAGTCCACCCGTTCCCGGAATTTAAAAGATTTTTTATGCTCTCCACGCAAAAAGCTTTCCGTAATTGTAACCCCTGTAGTGAAAAAAGTGTGAAATAAGGATCGTGGTTGCCATGTGTGGCGATTTTGCCGAATAAAATGTTTTAAATTCTCAAAGTAAAAATAAAAGAATAATAATGATTTTTTTTTGTTAGTTTATATTCGTAAGGTTATTTTTTTTTTAAATTATAATATCGTGTGCCTGGGAAATCGGAGCAGGAATGAAATGTTTTATACGCAAAACAATAAGAATTGAAAATTTCCGAGGCTAATAGGTAAATTTTTTTAGTTTGGCGAAAAAATAAAATGGCTCAAATGCCGATTTTGAGAAAGTGAGTTCTAGCGGTTTACACAGATTTCGGCTTGGCGCAATTTATTGAGAGCTTAAGGAAATAGATTTTTGAAAACAAGTGCAAAGGTTTTATTAGAATACAGCGTTAAATTTTAATGATCCGTGAAGAAATAATGCAGTTGTTAAGGGATTTCAAGCGATCTATCTCCAGAATTCTCGCCAATTGAGTACATTGATTTAAGTTGGGGGAATTCCGCCAAATTTCAGAAAATTGAAATCGTCTCATTTAGTACATCGGAGTAACGATGAATAAAATAAGTTATAGTTGATAATTTTAAAAAATTCGGCTGTATTAAGGGATTCCACTTTTCAAATAAAGGCTTGCTTTATTTTTTCGCGGTCGAACCATTTCCCATATTGATTGCTGCTAAGTCAATGCTTCGAATGATTTCCTGAAAAAACGCTTGCAAAATGGCGTATGTTGGCACTTTGGTGAGGCTTAGATTTGAAACTGGATTTTATTTGAGACTGGGATATACAATGACACTGGTTATAGATAAAAATGAATGTTGGTATGTGTGTATGAGGTTGAAAAACTCCAGCACCGTTGAGCACTGTTGCACCATGAAATTTGGTTCGCCAGAGTCTTTTATCATGGAGAAGCTTTTTATGCTATCCGTTTTCCTCTAACTTGCCACCAGGTGGCGCAGCAGAACGTCAAATTCTATTCCGTTTAGCCATTTACTATGCGAATATCGTTCAACCAATTTCGATGAAATTTGGTACACGCGGATATTAGAACACGGAGAATATTTTTCAGTATCCATTTTGCTGTAACTTGCCGCTAAATGGCGCTGCAACGCATCAACTTCTATACCGTTCGACTGACCGGCATAAAATTTCTTGTACTTACACATTTCAGCACGAAGAATATATTCTGTGTTCCTTTCGATGTTACTCGCCACTAGATGACGCTGCAGCAGGCCAAATTCTTGACCATTCAAACGGTCGCTATGAAAATCAGTATACATAGCTATTTGAACAATGAGAATATTTTGGCGTTATCCATTTTGCTATAACTCGCCACTTGACGGCACTGTAGCAAATCATTACTTTAATTAACCACTAGATCGCGCTGCAGTGCATCACTTCTTGACTGTGCAACTGATCGCTATGAAAATAGGTATACATTGATATTTGAACACGGGGAAGAGTTTCGCGTTAGATGTCGCATCAACACATGAACTTCAGGGCTGTCCAGCCGATCGTCCTGAAATTTTGTATTCATCGATATCTGAATGCGAAGAATATTTTCGCCGTATCCGTTTTGCTAAAACTCGCCACTAGATTGCGCTACGCCGCATGGCCTTCTGCGCCGTACAAACGATTGCCTTGAAATTCGGTATGCATGGTTCTTGAACACAATATAATGCGATATCCATTTTGCTATATCTCTTTATTACAATGAATAGTAATCACCACAAATCGTAATATCAAAAAGTCCATTCATTTCCGTGCGAAGAACGGGTACTTCAGCTAGTATATCTATAAGATTGAATTTACGTTTGTAGAATTTGTTTATGCATGATGTATTTTCTTTGAATTAGAAAAAAATAAGCAATTTATGTTTGAATTGAAGCACTATACAGAAATTTTCAATTTCAGTCGTAAATAATTATCATCATAGATGTATTATAAAGACGTAAATGCATGAAAGTGTAACTCAAAAATGAGCTGTGGAAACATATGATCACCGACAGCAGCACTTAGCCCAAATGTGTGAACGTGCAGTTCAAACACAAGCAGATGAAACAGATGATTAGTATTTGGAAGGAGATTGACATGGAACAGCTAGACGTCGACAAATACTTCGGGTAAACAGTCTAAGTATCTACAAAGCTGCCACAAATGTGGGTACTTATTATCATAGTTTAAAACTTTTTAACATGGATTGCACCCTGGAGCTTTGCATTTTTCTGAAGAGTAAAAACAAAAATTAACCGAAACCATTTTGGGGACTGTAAGATTGATGTAGGACATTCCGAATTTCCTAATGAATGGGTGTGGTTGTTTCTTCGATGTCACCCACATTTCAAAGAATTCGAAATTTGAAAGCATACTTTACAATGGCTTTGTTCACAGTATATGACAAGTGAAACTATTAACGATTTTGGTGTGTACTGCTACGTTGCGAACAGTGTAAGGACTTGATGAATTTTTTTTTATAAACTCATTCATCTGACAGTTCAACCAACTCAAATTCTTGATGCTTAATTTGAACGTCCTCAATATGGACAGATATATTTCTGAAGTAATGAAGACGCTGTTAGTGAATGCATCGCCCAAGATCTTCGCTGATACCCTCGCTGATCTGCTACAGAAGGAAAGGAGGCATCTTACGTTAAACTACATTTTGCTCAAATCTGATGGCACCGACCATCTAATATTTAGCATCCCTCTTCAAAACAAAGTATATGCCATTGTAACATTGAATGCCGACCAAAGCTTACCTGATAATGTATGGGTGATCCGACAGCGATGAAAATCTTTGGCAACCATGAAGATTATTGATACGTGCCAAGGCATTTACATATTCATTATTTTACACTTAAGGAGCCTTTAGATTCTGAGCATGGCTGGGTAAACTGGTACTACATTTATAAATCGAGATTACGAAATGCAAGCCAAAACCTTCTATTAACGCACTGAAGTTCAATTGCGGTACGAGAATATCCATTCATAAACTATGAGATTTGTTCCACTATTCCACAAACCAAACACCAGGTGTGAAGAAAACATTTTCTGTACTTCGGGAAGATGTTACTGTACCTTTGGTAGAGTTCCTAAACGCAGTCTATTGGTTTTAAATAAGAGCAGACGATTATTAAACAGATCTTGTTAATACTGGAAACGGTGAAAAGTTTCTGTTTTTCAATACGATTCCCGAAGCAATGAGTGGGTCTGTCTCGGATCAGTTTTCAAATGCATCGGGTATTTCTTTTAATGCACGCACGTTTGTTAAAGATCTTCGAAAAGAATCTGTCGCTACTCAAGGAGAATTTTAAACTGTCGTACGTATCGTTGCGACTCCGGTCAACAAACGCGCAAGGAAAAAAAAAAAAGCATTTTCCAGATATGTTATCCGTTTTCTTTGCCGGAATGAGGTAGGGATTTTCAGTCATCGGAGATTTGATTGGGGGGAATTTGAGATTGTTTTTTTTTGGTTGTCATTTGTTGGAATTATCTATAATTTTCCCTTTTTTCCCTTTTGGAGGGATTTTCAGGCGTATCATATATTAGTGCGAAGATTCTGAGAAACAGTTAGGATTGTTTTCCTTGTAGAATCTGATTGTTGAATTGTTTCGATTATCGTGATTACGAAGATTACGCTCGGAATACTAAAACCATGTACAAAGCATTGTCAATGAGAAATTTTCCACTTCAATGTGTATTTTATCTTGCATAAAATCCCAGAGTAAAGAAAGCTTGAAGCTATGTCGGTTTTTAACCTTCAGATAAGACATTTCACTATTTACTGTGGAACCTAACAACCTGATAGCACGTGACTGGCCACAAAAAATCGGCAAAAATTCAAAGATGTTGCTGCGCTTATTTAAATAACGAAACCAATTATTGATATACAGGGACACACAGAACAGCTTCGATCATTTTCATCCATATTGAAAGTGCCAAAAGAAGCAGTACATACAGGGACACACAAAATATATCCGATCTTTAACGGTCTATTTCCGGTAGTAGTACTATCAAACAATGTTTATTATTGAATGGTATAACTATACACTCCCCATTTAAAATGGTATACTGGGATACACAAAATACTTCCAATTATTACGGTCTGTTGGCGGTATTCGTACTACAAAACAAAATTAAAATTTATTATTGTAGTGTATAACTACATACTGCACACTCAAAAAGGTAAACCTGGACTTAATAATGTTACGAATTTTCGGGGCAACCCGCTGTTCTGGGGCTTAAAGTAGTTCAAAATTCGTATTCTACGCTTCAAATAGATAAATTTTGCTTTTTGTTGCATCGAAATCGGTCCACTAGAACCGGAAATACAGAGGTTTTGGTTTCCCCATTGTTTTCCTATAGCGGTTCTAGAAATCTCGAGAAATATTGGTCCTAGGCCTTCGGTAACTTCACTTTTGGGGACTTATTTTTGGCGCCAAATTTGGCGATATTTCGACAAAAGTCGCCAAGGTTAGCGGAAGTTTGGTCATTTGGTGCGATTTTTCCTATGGGGCTTGTAAAGTGGCTTTTGCTGCATTAAAATCACATAATAACCTAACATTTCTCTTCTATGACGCAATCCAAATTCCCGCTTTATGTGGAATCTTCGCGAAATTTACTTTCTGGAAGCTTCTTGTAGCTTCTGCGTCGACTATAAATACAAGCTGTCAGAGGCCCCAGTTCAGTGTGAGTTGAGCTCCCGTAGTATGAATCGAGCTGTCTTGAGTGAGTACGCTCGCATTGCTCTGTGAATTGATAATGCTATAGAGGCAGTGTTTTGGCTTGCTTTTCGAAGCTGATTTTAAAGTGCTGTTTGTAAATTCTTTATTATTGAATCTTGAGGGATTGCTTGCGATATTTCGAGTATATTTTCACTGACATTTTGCCAGTGAAAGTGTTTTATTTTGTGTGAGAAATACAGCATTTGTGAGAGCTTCTGATCTAAGTGGACTATGATAAGCACATTACTGTTTGATTGTGCTTGTGAATCTTGTACAGCTGATTGTTCAACGAAGTTCTAGAAGCGATGAAGTTCATTTTTTCCCTACTGACAAGTGGACATTTTACTAGAATTTTCTACACCAATAGGACTTTAGATCGACGAACCCAGGAAACAAGCAGAGGTTTCTGCAACAATATACAGGGATGCTCAGAATATTTCTGATCTTTTCAAGTCCATTGGCGGTATTGGTGGTACAAAACAAATTGAATATTTATTATCCATATAAATAAAATTAGACTTTTGTCTGTACATTTCTTGGAATTCAAAATTTTTGCGATTTCTATCCGTTACAAGCACCCGAGAATCCGATGCGACCCTCAAAAAAAAGTTTGTCTGTCGTTCTGTCATTCTGTCATTCTGTCCGTGACGCTTTTTTTGTTTAAGCATCACGTAAAAACGACTCAAGCGATTGAAATGAATTTGGGTATCCTAATAGGTGGTCACTCAACCTGAAACATAGGCATCGAATTAAAGAAAATCTTGATTTTCAGATTTTGCGAAAATCGTTTCAAACTGCGTAAATTTGAGTTCAAACATCACGTAAAAACGACTGAAGCGATTGAAATGAATTTGGGTGTCATGATAGGTGGTCACTCAACTTAAAATATAGGCGTCAAATTTTAAAAAAATCTTAATTAGATTTTGAGATTTTGCGAAAATCCTTTCAAACTGCGTAAATTTCTGTTCCAGCATCACGTAAAAGCTACTGAAGCGATTGAAATGAAATTTTGTATCATCATTGGTGGTCACTCAACTTAAACATTAGGCAGCGTATTTTAAAAAAATCTTGATTAGATTTTCAGATTTTGCAAAAATCGTTCCGAACTCCTTAAAATTGTGTTCGAGCATCACGTAAAATGACTGTCGACAATTTTTTTAAAAATCTTAGATTTTGAGATTTGGCGAAATTTGTGTTCACACATCACGTAAGCACTGAAAAGGTGAAAAAAAGGTATTTGGTGAAATGATAGGTGGTCACGTAAAACAATAAGTATCTAAAAAAAAAATTGATCAGATTTTGGGATTTTTCGAAAATCATTTCAAACTGAGTGAATTTTTGTTCACGCATTACGTAATAACGACTAAAGCGAATGATATGAAATTTGGTCGCATGATACGTTGTTGCTCAACATAAAGTATAGGTGTCCAATTTTTTAAACATTTTCATTAGATTTTGAGATTTTGTGAAAATTCTCGCAAAATGCGGTTAAATTTCTTCAAGCATCGCGTAATAACGACTAATACGAAATTTGGTGATATGATAGGTAGTATCTAATCTGAATTTATAGGTGTTGAATTTTTAATATATTTTGATTACATTTTGAGATTTTGTGAAAATCGTTTGAAAATGCTGAAATTTTTGTTCCAGCATCAAGAAATAAAAACTGCAAGGAATGAAACGAAATTTGGTGGCATGATAGGTTGTCACTCAATTTAATTCTAGGCATCCAATTTATCAAAAATGTTGATTAGATTTTGAGATTTTGCGAAAATTATTTCAATATGCGTAAATATTCGTTCGCGCATCACATAATTACGAATAAAGCAAATGAAATGATATTACTTAGTTACTCTCTAACCTGTAATATTTTAACAATGCATAAAAATTATAACTTCGCTTTCTTTACTTTGGCAACATACTACATCCATTCTTTGCACCCCTACAATGCTGACGAAAGTTCTTGCTTTTTAGAAATTTGCATTCAGTACTAACCTGTCAACGACGGGTACTTCAGCTAGTTGAAAATATAACTTTATGTCCTCATTGAAAATGTTAAACCTATCATTAATATACAGGGACACGGACACACAAAATATTTCCGATCATTTACTATCTATTGGAGATAGTAGGAGGCCGAAACAAAAGTAATATTTATTTAGTGTTTAACTACGTACTGTTTATTGAAGACTGTACTCAATGCAAATTTCCTAAAAACAAGAACTTTCGTCAGCATTGTAGGAGTACACAGAATGGATTTAGTATGTTGCCAAAGTAAAGAAAGCGAAGTTATAATTTTTATGTATTGTTAAAATATTACAGGTTAGAGAAAACTAAGTAGTATCATTTCATTCGCTTTAGTCATAATTATGTGATGCGCGAACGAATATTTACGCATATTGAAATAATTTTCGCAAAATCTCAAAATCTAATCAATATTTTTGAAAAAGTGCAAGCCTAGAATTTAAGTTGAGTGAAACCTGTAATGTCAATGAATTTAGTTTCATTCCCTGCAGTCTGTATTTCGTGATGCTGGAACAAAATTTCAGCATTTTAAAACGATTTTCACAAAATATCAAAATGTAATCAAAATATTTTAAAAATTCTCTCTCAACGCCTATAAATTAAGATTAGCAACTACCTATCATATCACCAAATTTCGCATCATTCGTATTAGTCGTTATTACGTGATGCTTGAAGAAATATAAACTTATTTTGAGAGAATTTTCACAAAATCTCAAAATGTAATAAAAATGTTTAAAAAATTGGACATCTATAGTTTATGTTGAGTACCATCTATAATGTGACCAAATTTCATATCATTCGCTTTAGTCGTTATTACGTAATGCGTGAACAAATATTCATTCAGTTTTAAACGATTTTCGCAAAATCTCGACGATTTTTTTAACTAGATGCTTATAGTTTAAGGTGAGAGATGACCTATCATTTCACCAAATATCATTTTTTCACATTTGCAGTTATTATGTGATGTGCGAGCACATATTTACGCAGTTTGAAAGGATCTTCGCAAAATCTCAAAATCGAATCAAGATTTTTAAAAAATTCGACGCCTATGTTTTAAGTTGAGTCAGCACCTATCATGGCACCCCATTTCATATTCGCTTCAGTCGTTTTTACGTGATGCTTAAACAAAAAAAGCGTCACGCACAGAATGACAGAACGACAGAATGACAGACAAATTTTTTTTTTAGGGTCGCATCGGATTCCCGGGTGCTTGAAACGGACAGAAATCGCAAAATTTTTGAATTCCAAGAAATGTACAGACAAAAGTCTAATTTTATTTATATAGATGGTAAACGTACCATTAATATACAAGGACACACAAAATATTTCCAATCTTTTACGGTCTATTGACCATAGTAGTCGGACAAAATAAAATAAATATTTACTATTGATGTGTATAACTAAATACTCAAAGCGGTTAACCTAGAATTAATATACAGGGATACACTAAATATTTCTGATCTTTTCAAGTCTGTTTTCGGTATTGGTAGTTCAAAGCAAAATTAATTTTATTATGTAAAAATATAACTGTATGCTTCTCATTGAAAATGTTGAATGTAGCATTAATATACCGGGACACATACAGCATTTCCGATCTTTTCAATGTTTTTGTGGTAGTAGTAGAAAACAATGTTGATATTTATTGTTGAAGTGCATAACTACATGCTCCTCACTGCAAATGGTAAACGTATTATTAATATACAGGGACACACAAAGTATTTCCGATCTTTTGTTGGTAGTAGTACAAACAAAGTTAATATTTATTTTTGAAAACTATAACTACATGCTCCTCACTGAAAATGGGAAGCGTGTTATTAATATACAGGGGCATACAAAATATTTCCGATCTTTTACGGTCTATTGGTGATAGTAGTACAATAGCACAAAATTATTATTTATTGCTAAAGTGTTTAACTACACTCATGTCCATAAATTAAGGATAATTCAGAATCATACAGAAATTGATCTCTAAAATAAAAATTTCACCTGTGGAATGATCACACACATCTTGAAGAAGAATATGCAAATTACAGGAAACCACCAGATGGCGTGGATGGTACGTCACAATGACGAGAGTGTAAGAGAGGGGTATATAAGGAATGGTGGCAAAGAAGTAAAATTGTTCACAAGCGCTGTGAAAGCCTTTCAGTGCAAAAACCGCATAGTTATGGCACAAAGGAGGCATTTGGATGATGTTTTACGTGGCAGAATTATCGGACGACTGGAATGTGGACGTACCCAGCTGGAAGTATCCGAGGAACTTGGAATCGCCCAGAGTGTCATCTCCAGGCTTTGGCAACGATTCCAAGATGATGGTAATGTGAGTAGACGTTACAGCACAGGTCGCCCCCGAGTTACAATGCCGAATGAGGACCGCTATTTGGCAGTTACTGCCAAAAGAAACAGACGGAGTACAGCATCAGACCTGTCTCGTCAGCTCTCTTCAGCTACCGGTACGACAGTTTCAAGGCAGACCGTGTACAGACGCTTAGGGCACATTGGTCTATATGCTCGTAGGCCTGTCAGATGTGTTCCACTTACCGCAACTCACTGTCGCCTGCGATTAGCCTGGAGTAGAGAGCATGCATTGTGGACACCGCAACAGTGGTCTTGTGTGATGTTTTCCGACGAGTCCAGGTTTAGTTTGGAGTCTGATTCTCGCCGGACATTCATCTGGAGAGCGCCAGGTACCCGTTACCAGCAAGAGAACACCATTGAAAGACACCGTTACGGTGGTGCAGGATGGCTCGTTTGGGGAGGAATTATTCTTGGTTCCAGAACTGACCTGCATGTTCAGAGTGTAACGATGACAGGCCACATCTATCGGGATGTCATTCTGGAACAACATGTACGTTTGTTTCGGGGCGCCATGGGTGCTGAATTTGTGTTTATGGATGACAACGCCCGTCCTCACCGTGCAAACATTGTAGACGAATGCCTTCAATCGGAGGATATCACCCGTATGCATTGGCCAGCATACTCACCGGACTTGAATCCAATAGAGCATGTGTGGGATATGCGTGGCCGACGAATTGCAGCCCGTCAATCCCCTCCCACCTGTCTACCGGAACTTTGGAGTGCATTGCTTGATGAGTGGTGTAATATTCCCCAAGATCAGATTGATCATTTGATACTCAGCATGCCTAGGCGTTGTCAGGCCTGTATTGCATCGTCCGGGAGACATACTCCGTATTAACCATCCTACTAACCATGTTATACTGTTTTTTGTAAATAGGTTCTTTTTTTAAATTTGGTCAAGGGAGTAAAACTTGCAATTTTTATTAATTATGTCGAACATATAGCATCTTTTTTGCTCTTTACTTTTTGTTTAATAAATAGACTTTACAAATAAGTCAAATTTGTTTTGATTCTTTCTCTTTCTTTGCCTGAACTTCATTATCCTTAATTTATGGACATGAGTGTACATGATCCTCATTGAAAATGGCAAACGTAACATTATTATACATGGGCACACAGAATACTTTCAACATTTTCAAGTCTATTGGCAGTATCGGTAATACAAAACAAAGTTAATATTTTTTTATTGAATATTCCGATCTTTTAAGGTCTACAAGGGATGCGAAGGAGAAAAAATTATCTTTAATATTGATTATTGAATTTTATAACTGCACTTTGGGTTTGGAACTGTAGGGATTGGGTTCGAGATGATATGGCAACAATTAACTTCTTGAGAGAAACCTAAACTAAATATAAAATTTTGTTATGTAGAAATAAGGTATTTTAAAAATGAATAGATTTGTTTTCAAAACCCGTTTTTAGATTCTTTCTTTTAGATCGTAAGTAACGTTGACATCAGCTTTTGTGTCATGATTTTGTAGTTTCGCTAGTGCAGTCTCAAATTAGCATCTGTATGGCAAAGTTTATGTTGCAAGCCAAAAAAATTTAGTTAGTTTTTGAGATTTTTCAATCATATGAATAAGAAAACTATTCTTTCCGTGCAAAGAACGGGTACGCAGCTAGTCTATGTACTAATTTATGATTAGTCTTTTTAATTTATCTTCTAACCAATTTCGAGTGGAATTGCATGAGTGTAGCATTTCTCTGAAACAGAGAAGCACATTCAATTAATTTTGAGTTCGATATGCCATTCACGAAAACGTTATGAAATATTTATTTTAATATGCAACAAGAGGAAATTTTTTCTCCCTTTTTTGAACAATTTTTTTTCAATTTACACTGCCCACTCATCATTAACCGATAGTGAATTAAAGAATGTTATCATCTTTTTGGACGTCCTGAATATTGCACAGTTCAAGAGGGTGATAAAAAGGGTTATCGGTTTGATTCACCTGTTACTAGCCACTTTACATGAATATTGCACAGTTCAAGAGGGTGATAAAAAGGGTTATCGGTTTGATTCACCTGTTACTAGCCACTTTACAAAGGTTTACCTCTTCTGAACCCGTACTTAACTTGTTTGCTGTAGTTGTTGCGAGGTCACAACCAACGACTTTCTTTCGTGTCACGCCCTACCATGGCCGAGTAAATAAGGCACTCAAAATGGTGGTCGGCTGAAGTGGTACGGATTCGTCGCGCGGCTGTCGATCTAGCGATCAGGAAATTTGCATGGTTTTCTACAGATGTAAACTGAATAGATATTAGAACCCTTAGAAAGTCCTTGGAACAAGGCACTCCCCCCCATCCCAGGCAGATGCCCCTCCTGCAGGTTTGCCACAATATACCCAACACTTTCTTGTTTCTGGATTCTTTACCATTTCTAAACCAAACTTTTTTTTAAAAATTACTTTACATAAGAAATGGCAATATCAAGTTAGGGTATGGTGTAAAATAGTTTGAGGAGGTCTTTTTGAGTGTCTAATGTAACTGTGGTTGTGTTCCAAGAAGTCATAACCTATTTCAAAATTTTCTCTTACGCGCGGGGTCGTCGAACGGATGAGTCGCGGAAGTCAAGACTATACACTGTACATGTAAAACTGCATAAAATATCGGAAACTATTTTACTGAAATTTCAGTGACTTCTATTGAAGCGTAATTTTCTGTCATACATTGGTCAGTTGATCTATTATTCTAAAATTTAATGCAGGTTAAAATTAATAGTTTACGTGAGCGGTAGCCCAAAGGTGTACCTTATCAAATATGTTGCACGCAAATCAAAGTTTTGAAACATTTGTCTGTCGTCCAAGTTGGCGATATATCGTGGGCAGATGCCATAAGCAGCAGCCATTTGGCGAGATTTTGAATACAATCTCAAAAACTTGTATTTATACTCGTGTAACTTTGCCAAATAATTTAGAAGACCAGCAAGTTTAAAGAGTTATAATAATAGGGAAAAAATCTTCAAACAATATTGAAATAAGTTTTCCCTACAACAAATGCCTTGAAACCGAGTGTTTTCCTCTTGCCACTACTTGTCGACAAAATATATCAAATAAAAAAATTATCTGTCCAATGAACAATGAAAAGAACACTCTTTAGTTAAACTAATGCATGAGAAGGAATGTTCTTGGCTCATTTAAGTTTGTCTGTCTAAAAATCAATAACAAATATTTTTCTACACGTTCTTATTTCAATTACTCTTTACAAAAATTCCTGTACACACGACTCGCAGAAAATGTATAATAATAATAATAATAATAAAGACACATAAAAGAACGTTTGTCTTTAGTGACGAACAGCCCAGTTGCACTTTTAGTTAATATTTTAGATCCTAATTATTTTCCTGATGATCCAGAAAAGATAAAGGAGTATGGTGACACGGATTTAACAGATATGCGCCATAAATTAGTTGAAGCAGTTTCAGAAAGTTTTGATTCTGGAACTGTTTTAACAGAATATTCTAGGTTAAAAGTTTATACCTGCAACCTAGTTAAAATCACTGGCGAAAGAGTTTCTTTCAATTCTTTATATAACCGGTTAGTTGCAGAAGACAAAGAAACCGAGAGGTACTCGCAGATTTTAAAACTTATGGAATTGATCCAGTTAGTTCCTGTGAGCACAGCTCCATGTGAACGGAGATTTTCTGCAATGAACCGAATTAAAACTGCTTTTCGTTCATCAATTGCAGAAGAATCCTTAGATGATCTAATGATGATAAAATACAATGGAGGGTCTATTGATGAGTATGACCCAGGTTCAGCAATAAGTCTGTTGTCGAATGATACAAAAGATGGGAAAAAACGGCATAATACATATACTCGTTAGTGACTGCCAGTGGCTATCTCACAGTAAAAAAAGTTGTAATAAACAATAAACATAATTAAAATGAAATAATTAAAAATCTTCAAATTTCCCAATGTTTTCTTATTTTTAGTTATTCTTTCTGTCTCCTTGCAACTTAAAATTAAGTTGCTAAAATAAATTTAATGCTTCTATCTTTATTACGAATTTGGCTGGTAGATTGGTCTAAATGGCTTGTAAAAAATAAGCCCTACCAGCCACCATGGCTGGTAGAAATTAATCACTTGAGAGAGGATTGGTTATAATAATAGGGGAAAAATCTTCAAACAATATTGTTAAGTTTTCCCTACAACAAATGCCTTGAAACCGAGTGTTTTCCTGTTGCCACTACTTGTCGACAAAATATATCAAATAAAAAAATATTATCTGTCCAATGACCAATAAAAAGAACTCTCTTTAGTTAAACTAATGCATGAGAAGGAATGTTCTTGGTTCATTTAAGTTTGTCTGTCTAAAAATCAATAACAAATATTTTTCTACACGTTTTTAGTTCAATTACTCTTTACAAAAATTCCTGTACACACGACTCACAGAAAATGTCAAAATAATAATAATAATAATAATAATAAAGACATTTTTCCTAGAAAAATCACATATATTTTTTCTCCATTAATGATCACTATTGAATTCCTATTGATTCCGTGGAAGATGTCTTACTTCAGGTAATATCCTGAATTCTCTCTCTTTTTTTTTTCAGTCAGTGATGAAAGAAACGGATTTCTTTGGATTTCTTTTTCTTACTGTATCACTGATTGTCTCTCTTAATAACTTCTCTTTCGCCGCATTGGGAATTGGGAATAGGAGATGTAATCTTTTCATTGTACTGCAATTAATATTTTGCCATATCCTAATCGCTTTGTTCGTAGTACGAGCATATGTGTTTACTTGGACATGTGATCTTTTATGGACTTGTATCAGATATCGTGGTGAGAGTAACTTTGTGCAAGTTTCTCTCTATTCTAAAAAAAAGTAACGGCCGCTGTCAAGAGCTTGTTTGGCTATCTTCTCCTAAACCGTGGGGATTTGAATTTCGAGAAACATGTTCACGAATTGGGAAAATTCCGGGGAAGCTGATAAGCTGACTTAAATTTCGAAAATCGAATTATTTTAGAAAATATTAATAGAAAACTGAAAAAATAAAACATAATGGTTGCCAGATTTGGCATAAAATCATTCATTCCTGTGCAACAAAGCAATTCCAAGTATGTAGAATTGCGTGAAATTGACAAACATGAAGTAGAATTACACCCATTTTACGCAAAATTAAAAATTATATGAAATCAATAACTCAAAGTGTGTTACACAAGTTGACAATTTTCATATAGTAAGTTCGCTTAGACAGCAGAAGTTTAGAATTAGCGATTATTCGTTTTTTCAAAACAGAATAACTCATTGTAACTGATTTTAAAGGCGTCATCTTGACATTAGGTACGATCTGGCAAAATGGTATCTTTCCAAGCAGAGAGAATCTAAACCGCGAGTTCAAAAATGTTAAAACCCAATATTTTGAAAACGAAAAATAATTAAAATGCAGATTATTTTAAAGCCGGTTCGGTCCAGCTGGAGTATTTGATACCAGTAGAAATATTTGGCGGCGTTAACTATGCCACTATATCAGTTATAGTACAATTTGGATATTTTTTGCGGCGAGATGATGTAATTCGTGGTGCTAGCCAATCTGCAAAGGATTATGTACATGAAAATATGGATAACGGTTTTCCGGGAACCTTACATGAGCAGTAATTATAGGTTATGAGCATGTGTAAATCGCCAAATAATGAAAAGTCGCCATTGGTGGCAAGCTACCTTAGCTGTTCCGTAGTTTTTGTCAAAGAAAACATATGAAGTACTGTTTTTTTAGAGCTAATTATTAACAATACATATACGCAAATCGCCAAATTATGAAAATTCGCCATAATTGGCTAATACGCAAGGTGTCCCATGGGATTCGCATAATTAAAAATAGTGCGAAGTTTAAATTTTTAAATTCCAAGCAACATGCAAGAACCAAGCAATGTGTAGCTCGGTAACATTCTATGTGATCCAACCTTTGGATTTTGTTTGTTGAAATTATGCCTTTTTTACGAATAAGCCTTATTAGGGACCGAATGCCTCATACGAAAAGCAAGCGTAGGGAGTCTAGGGCAATTGGCCATTAGTACAAATAATTAAAAAATTAAAGATTGCCCCTTTTCATTGTATTTCCCAATATCCCAATAATACCATTTTTAACAGTTTTGAAAACAGTTAAAAAAAGTTTACGATTTCGGTTTGTCTGTTTGCCTGTCGGTACTCTTAACAACATCAGTTGCTACGAAATTAATATGCTTTGTTCCTGTGTACTCTACTATGTGCTAGCAGAAAACTTCATTGGCTGCATTCGTAAACGCCAAACGAGTTACACTCGTGCTATGAGTTTCCATCTAAGGCGGTCATAAAGGAAACTGAGTGCATACATTTTTTAAACTAGAGCGTTCGTATAAAAAACTGAGCGCGATTAGTTTCAAACGAAATAAATTTATATCTGCTAAGCTTTCGTCAGTTGTTTAGAAGATACACTTGCTGCACGTTGTGGTTGTTTTCAAATGGCGTCCGTTAATATGGAAAAGTATATGTTTGTGAAAAGTATTTTACGTTTTCTAAAGCTGCAAATATTATTTTTTCGAGGAGGAATTTCATGCATACGTTAGAAAATGCTACGAAGGTACATAATTTTTTAAAGGTAATACTTTTCTTCTATTTTTCATTTTAGTAAATTCAAAAATTCATATTTTAGTGTTCGGATTGAAGTTGATTTAAACCGTTATTAGCGAAATTTGAACTTCTCTTGCTAAATACTTTTTTAAAAAATGAAGTTTAAATTGAAATTTCTAAATTTTGATTTGTGCATTTCAATTATAGCCACTCTTTCTTTTAAAAATCCTGTTGATTTTATACTGAGTATATACTAAAAACTCTCCTCAGCAAAATTAACGCATTCGCTAATTGTAAACAAATACGTCTCCTAGGCGACGAAACTAAATAAACTGAAGTTGTTTGTAAAGTCAAAGGAAACATGATAACCACTGACAGCACTAAACACACGCATTCCAGTTTTCTTACGAAAACTCGTGCAACGAGTTTGTCATTTACGAATGCAGCCATTGTGTAGTCCACTTCAATCAACGAGGAATTATAAGCAAATTCTTTAAACCAAGCACACAAATCCGAAAATGTGTAGTGTTCCAAAAATACAACAGAAACGGATCATCACTGTATGTCACTTTAACCGCAACCCTCGCTTTAACCATCAAAGACCAGCGTCCGATTTTACGGACGGTCACAAAATTCTTCCGTCGCAAAAATACATTAGCATTAATTCATTTTCCTATTTTAAGTTCGTGAATTATAAATTTTATTTTTACAAAATGCCTAGCGATATCAGATTAGTTTGCAAGTCTTTCACTATTTTATCCATATTCTTTGAAAAATAAATACATTAAACATACCTTACTAGTTTAGCAAATTTATTTATTACTGCAAACACTAGCACAGAGAATGTAATGAAAATAACTGGGCTCTATTGGATTAGGTACTTTTTTTTTCTACAAGCCTTTCCTTTTACAGTTAGGTGACTCATTTGAGATAATTAATGCATACACTCTTTTTTTAAAAGAATCTAAATGTAACCACGTTTCCTACATTGCTTTGGCGAGTAATTACTTAGTTTTTCGAAAAAAGCAAGCATTGAAATCTTCTTCAACTTCTAATAAAGATGAATCTTTCATAATTTCGTGAAACTACAAACTTTATATATCAATCAGAATCATTATCATGAATTATTCTGTATATAGAGACCGGCAACTTGGAGGCTAAGGGCATATCCTTCTGTGCGATGATCGTTTAAGCGTATGGTCATGGGTTTAATTCCCTCTCATTCCCTAATTGTTTAAATTTCCTTTCTCTGTGATAGTAAAAACAGTCGTTGTATTGCACACTTTATTCAACGATTATAAGAGTGTTCTTAGAATAAATGTTCCTAGTCTCAAAAAGAGTATTCGAGTATATACAAATTTTAATACGTTAATTTCTCATTAAAATTATTCATTATAACACATGAATTAAGTTAAGAATAGTTATAATTTTTATACTGTCGAGTTGTACGCTTTTCCAAAACTAATTACTTATTCCTACCGCTGAAATAAAAAATGTTGCTTATATTCGAAATTTGTTTGAGAGGGTGTACAACAACTACCTCACCATGGCACAGTGGTTATGTCACTGGAAATGGTAGATGGGCGAAGTGTGAAGGTCCTGTGTTCGGGTCCCACCATGCGTCCGTCGACCTAACCATTCGGAGTTTTCCGTGGTTTTCTCCGCAACTTAGCTTAAATATGGGATAGGACCCCTTAGAAAGACCCCCACGGAGGGTACACCACCCCCTTGTTTTGTCCTTCTGACGAGGATTTATAAGCGGGCTT
>JAWZYV010019364.1:0-24569 GCA_038373885.1 Cheiracanthium punctorium
CAAAAAACCCTGAAATTGATTCTTAGGTATTTGTATTAATTACATTTTAAAGCAAGAATTTTACGGCTATCTCTTTTACCCCTGAGATATGAAGGAAAACGTGAAAAGAACGTTTTGAGTCGCCACCCCTGTTTGGGTCCGAATTTTAAAAACTCGCTTCTTAAATGACGCCTTGGGCACAAAAGCTATAAGCTCCTAAAATTTCATGTCAATATCGCCAGTAGATTTGGCTGTGCGGTGATCGTATGTCAGTCAGGACTAGAGGTGGGGAAAACCGTTATTTTCAAAGAACAGTTGTTCCGTTCCCGTTCTTTTTTAAAGAACAGTTCTTTTTCCTGTTCTTTTGAGAACAGGTTCTTTGATTTATGGTAGCTTTATTATGACTATTTTATTCAATTTAAAAATGAAAATATACGTCTTTTTAACATGTACTATACTTTAGTACAATTGTAAAACCCGCAGTGGTCTGGGCACTAAACTCCGTTGCCATAAGAACACGAAAAGTGAAGCAGCATCCGGATTGGCCAGTGCTTGGGAGGGTCAACTTCCTATCGGCTCGACTGCTGTGGGACCGTGTGCCGTAATGGGAGCTGGTGCACGTAAAATCCGTCGTGGCTTCAATGTCCTCCAAATTGTTAAACGATACCTCTGGGGATGCCGATTTCAGGGGGTGGGTCCCTCCTCTGGAATTGGTTCAAAATTAGGGGACCCCAAGCTGAGTCGGAGTTCCTCCCACTGGGGCTTATTAAAATGGAAGCAGCCCCTTCCGCCCATCGCCTGCCTATTTGAGGGATCTGGCACCGCCCCGCGGGTTGCAGAGGGCATTAGCAACAACAACAACAACAATTGTAAAATGTTTAAAAAAAACTTTGCAACCAACATTCTGGCTTTCTTCAATCAAGTATGTTAACAGTAATTTTTTGTAAAAATATTTTAATGGCAGCTGTCGTCAAAAAAAGGGTCTCTAGATCTGTGGCACGCGATGAACGTTTCGATCGTCCGCCCTCTTGCTAGTAGTTAAGTCGAGCGATGGCAACGGCCGCCCTTTTTTCAGCATTGGGAAATGGTTGCGCCTTAAAGGGTAAAAAAGTACATGCTCCAGCTTAAAAATTAAAGACTCCGTTTAAAAAGCTGTAAGTATCAGGCTCCAGATTAAAAATAATACGCGTGTATAAATATGTCGATTGCTTCGGCTACGATTTAAGAAAATGAATACGACTTTGGCATATAAAATTACATGGCTTCCGACCAGGGCCATACGTAGAAAATAATTTCGGAGTCGGGGAGCATCGTATATCGGGATAAAATTTTCAGGATATATCCCCCACACCCAATTTCTGTCTAATTTAGCAAGATTAATTTTTTTTTATTACTGCACAAACATCACTGCATTTCATACCCCTCACCATGGGGGCCGGTAGAATATTTCCCAGGGGGGGCAAAGACTACTTCAACGTATAGTTACCATGTTGGAAAGAGCAAAAAAGCAAAGGATAACACTGCATACAAAAATCCAGAGGGAGGGGGCATTGCCCCCCCTTGCCCTATGCTGCCGGCGCCCATGCCCCTCACCATCCACACACAGAAAAATTTTTCTGGCTACGTCCCTGTATAAATACACCATGTACATATAATGTAATAAGTTCGGGGGAGCGGCGTCCGAACTCATAGGACCCCCCCAGTGGCGGATTAATGCATTTTTGTCGGGGGGGGGGAGGCGGTAAGAGGATTGACATATATATCCATTTTTTGGAAGGAAAATAGGATCTTTTACATTAATTTATTTTTTCTAGGGGGGCGGTCGCCCCCTCCGCCCCCCTCTAATCCGCCGTTGCCCCCCCGTCTAAGTACGGCCTTGCTTCTGACTCCAAGTCTACAACTTTGACCCTAGCTCAGAACTTAATTAAAGCAAAAGAACAGGGAACAGATTTAATGAAGGAACACCTTTCACCGAAGAACAGTTCTTTTAACCTGTTCAGCAAGAGAACGCCTTTTACCCCGTACCCGCTCTTAGCTCTCCGTTCCGAAAAAGAACTCCAGCTCAGGAAAAGAACGCTGAACTGGCTGAACTAGGTGTTCCCGCTCACTGCTCCGAGAACTCCTCGAGTCGTGATCAAAGAACGTGTTCTTTTTCAGCCAATAGGAGAGGCTGCTCCGGAACAGGTTCTTTTTCAGCCAATAAGAGATGACTAAGAGCGTATGAAGCGAAGGCGCGTTTTATATGGGGATAGTGTAATGCTTATATTATTGTTTGACGTTGATAAAATAGTTTTTTTCGATTTGTTTGTGTTTCAGACTATCATTTTCTTTATTATTAAATTTTTTACTTTGATTCAAATTGAGTAGTTTGGCTGGAATAATAAAAATTAACAAATTGTAATCCTGTGAGTGCATTTCGTATTGAACATATAAGAAAGCTTCTTATTCTTTGCCCGGGTCTACTTTAAAATTATGGTAGGTTGGGTTAAAAGTTCTATCCCCCCCCCCCCCAGATAATCATCTTCGTTATCGTTATTTCTCAAAATAACTAAGATTCCACAATTAGAATTTGATAAAGCTAAAATTATGAACTTCTGTCCCCACCATCAGATACGTAGCCAATGTGGGGGAAGAGGGGGTCTGCCCTCCCCCCCAGAATTTAAATTTTTCTTAGCAAAAAAATATTAATCGTGCCTTTCAATGAGAAATTTCACCTTTAAGGCATTTTCCAAAATTTCTCTTTTCAACACGCTTGCCTGCCATAAAATTTTGAAGCGTCGGACCTTAATGAACTGAGAACATGTTTTTGCCGTGATCACTGAACAGGGTATTCCCGTTCTTTCTTCAGAACAGGTTCAAAAGAACAGGGTGTTCATTCTTTCCCCATCTCTAGTCAGGACATCTTCCTTTATATCTGGAGGGTTTTTGCATATTTTGCTATTGCGTTAATGAAAGGATATCAGTCATTTAATGAGGGGGGGGGGGGATTACACTGAGTTTCCAGGTGGGAGCATGGGTCATTTCTGACTATAATTTACATTGGTTCCAAAAACTAAATATACGGATGGGTCGTTTAAATAACAAGTGAAATATTAAAAATAAATAAAACAAGATTTCTGAAGAGAAATCCGCAAAAAATTCCCTTACCACATACATTCTTCAAACAAGGTGGTTTATCTCAATCTAATAAGATTGTGATAAACCACCTTTGAAACTCGCATAAGCTTCCACTTCTCATTTTTTTTTCTTTCAAATTTATTTTTAAATTTAAGAAAAGATATGAATTAAGTTTGAAAGTGGGGGGGGGGGGGGTATCAAGGTAGCTCTGTAAAAATATAATGAAAATAGCTATTTTCATTATATTTTTTCCAGTTCCCCAATAATGATAGAATTGCAAGTTCTATTTCAAAAAATCATGTCAACTTTTTACTTAATCTACTAATTTTTACTTCCATGTACGGAGGATAAGAAAGTTATGGGTTCCCGAAAAATTTCGGGGACCAAATTTCGACGAAAAAATCGATTTTGACTAACTCTAAATTTACTTTTAAGAACTTCATGCGTCTGTACGTACGTACGTATATATGTAACTCGCATATCTCAAAAACTATTGGTCGTAGAATGTTGAAACTTTATATTTAGGATTGTTGTAACATGTAGTTGTGCACCTCCACTTTTGGTCCTAATCGACTGAATAGTTTATCTACAGGGCCTCCCAAAAAATTCTAAATACATTACGCACTGCACTATGGGCAGAAATTCATTAAAGCGTATTTTAGAGATATTAGGCTATTTCAAACGACTCAGAAGTGATATATGCTGTTAAGGGTTACAAAATGAATTTCTCCATCGAAAAAAGTGTCTTTATCATTTATAGTTCTGCTACAGAAACATTCAAAGATTTCCAATACATTACTGTCAATAGCAATTTTAGGGACATTCATCATTTGAAGCACAATACCGCCCTACCATATAGTTGGGTAATGGTCCGATCACGGTCACGTGCCTCCTTCAAGAATTACGCGACTGTACGTGTGTATCTATTGAACTCTCAAATCTCAAAAATTATTAGTCGTACAATGGTGAAATTCATATATAAGATTGTTATAACATCTAGTTGAGCTTCTCGATTTTTGATTCCAATCTACCGAATTGAATCTTTTGATTCCAATTTACCGAAATATCGCCAAATTTGGCGATAATCATTTGGTCCATTCCCAAAATATCGGCATTTGTCATCGTCCTTGGTGAATTTTGGCGATAGTCAGTCATCGTTTGGACCATACCCAAAATCTCGCCATTTGTAGTAGACCTTGGCGAGTTTTGCCGAAACATCGCTAAATTTGGGGCCAAAAATTATTTCTAATTTTGCATAGCTCTAAAACTTTTAACCGTAGAATTTTTTTGAGTCTGTGCACCCCCTTTTTGATTGCAATCGACTGGGTAATTTATTTACAGGGTCAGCCAAATGACTTTAAATACATTAAGGTGTATGGATGCATTCAATTCATTGAGAGTCTGGGGTCAATTACTACTTTGGCTATCCCTAAAATCTCGCAAACTGTCTCAAGCTTCTTGGCTTTTGGTGAAATATCGCCAAATTATTTGTCAGAAGCAAATCTTTCAAACTGAACCCAGCTTGGCGATATCCGAATATTTTGCTAGAAATCGCTAAACCTTACTATTAATGCAGTATTTTATCTCTTTCAAACAAAATAAGTTTAGATGACATGCGCTCAAAATATTTTTGATTTAATAGACGTGCAAGGAAGTCATGTTTTGTCCACATCAGATTTTTTCAAGTCAATATTGGCAAAATTTCATTTTTGAATGAATTTTTAATTTGATGTTGTCGATTGGGAACATTGGCCTGTAAAAGGTTAAAACTTCTGTTTCAATTTTGTTTCTGACCTATTTTGTTTTTAACTATGCCAAACTTAAAATCTGCACGTAAATAACCGAAAGTTAGCGGGAATATCGACTATGCATGTAAGCAAAAAGTTATTTTGAAAACAACAATTATGGAAATCTTAAATTTTTTTGCAGAAAAAATTATATATATTTCAAAAAAATTATTAGAATGTATTTGAATGCTCAAGATTGAAACTTAAAATAAAATCCATAAATTGCGGCCTGGCAAATATGACTACAGTATTTGAAATTAATTTTTGAGGAGAGAGACTGCTGTTTTTCTTAACTTTCTATAAGTAATGCTTACTTTAACAAATCATTAATAACACGCGGTTATCCAAAAGAATTATGTTTTTTCAAAAAATCTGATGTGTCCAACACATGACTTCCTTGCACGTCTATTAATTCAAAAATGTTTTTTACGCACTTCCTCTAAACTTATTTGTTTGAAAGAGATAAAATATCTTCTAGCCAAATATTTCGATATCGCCAAGTTGCGTTCAATTTGAAAGATTTCCTACTGACACTTTATTTGGCGCTATTTCAACAAAAGCCGACAAACTTGAGATAGTTTGCGAGATTTTGGGGATAGCCAAAGTAGTCATTGACCACTGATTTTCAATTAATTGAATGCATCCATACACCTTAATGTATTTAAAGTCATTTGGCTCACCCTGTAAATAAATTCCCAGTCGATTGCTGTCAAAAAAGATATTGAAAACAGTTAGATATTATAATATAGTTCTAAATACAAAAGTTCAAAATTCTACGGGTTAAAGTTTTAGAGTTATACAAAATACGAAATAATTTTTGGCGCCAAATTTGGCGATATTTCGACGAAACTCGTCAATGTCGACGACATTTGGCGAGATTTTAAGCATGGACCAACAATGACAGATTATCGCCAAATTTGGCGATATTTCGCCAAAACTCGCCAAGAACAATGACAAATGGCGATACTTTGGGCATGGACCAAATGACTGACTATCGCCAAATTTGGCGACATTTCGGCAAAACTCGCCAAGGTCGAGGACAGACGGCGAGATTTTGGGCATGTACCAAACAATGACTGACTACAATTGTATTATATTGAAGATGTCCATAGACATTAAAGTACTGAAATTCTTTTTGGTGGTCCTGTAAAGAAACTCCAGTAGATTGGAACCAAAAATCGAGATGCACAACTAGATGTTACAACAATCTTACATATGAAATTTCATAATAGTTTTTCAGATTTGAGAGTTAAATATGCACACACGTACACCAAAAGTCGCCAAGCTTGGCGACTTTTGGCATAGTTCTTGAGGGAGGCACGTGACCGTGGTCGGACCATTACCTAACTTATGTGGTAGGACGGTATTGTGCTTGAAATGGATGAATGCCCCTAAAATTGCCATTGACCGTAATGTATTGGAAATCTTTTGAGTGTTCCTGTAGCAGAACTGTAAATGATAAAGACACTTTTTTAATGGAGAAATTCATTTTCTAACTCTTTACAGCATATATCACTCCTGCGTCGTTTGAAATAGCCCAAAACCTCTAAAAAACGCTTTGATGAATGTCGGCCCATAGAGCTTAATGTATTTCGAATCTGTTAGGCCATTCTGTAGATAAACTATCCAGTCGAATGGAACCGAAACGGGAGGTGCACAAATAGATGTTACAACAATCCTAAATATAAAGTTTCAACATTCTACGCCTAATAGTTTTTGAGATATGCGAGTTTAATGAATTTCGGCCCATTGAGCGTAATGTATTTCGAATGTTTTGGGCGGTCCTGTAGATAAACTATCCAGTCGAATGGAACCAATAGGGGAGGTGCACAACTAGATGTTACAACTATCCAAAATATGAAGTTTCGACATTCTACGCCTAATAGTTTTTGCGTTAGGCGAGTTTAATGAATTTCGGCCCATAGAGCGTAATATATTTCGAATCTTTTGGGCGGTCCTGTACATAAACTATACACTCGATTGCGACCAAAAGGGGAGGTGCACAACTAGATCATAGAACAATCCTAAATATCAAATCTCAACATTCTACGACCAATAGTTTTTGAGATATGCGAGTTACATACATACGTACGTACGTACAGACGGCATGGAAAAACTGACCACAATAGACTCGCCGCTGGTCAAAATGAGTTGCAGACATGTTAATATGATCGTGCATGCTAGCCTACGATGAGATGCATCGAAAAAATTCTTAAAATTAAATTTAGAGGTAGTCAAAATCGGTTTTTTTGTCGAAATTTGGCCCCCAAAATTTTTCGGGATCACATTACTTCCTTATACTACGTACAAGGAAGTAATGATATTTTACAAGTCAAAATCGTATAAAAAATAAATAACCAGCAAGTAATCCAATGAAAAGAATGCTATATTTATTTCTGAAGAAACTTTCGTGTTCTGAAATATTGTCCCACAAAATATTCTCGAAATATTTTCCATCAAAATGAAAAAAAAAAAGTAACTACACACATATTTATAATTGTGTCCCCCAGTGGCCTAGTCCCTAAGCGCCATTCCCATAAAAACATGTAAAGTGAAGCTTGACCAGTGCTTGGGAGTGTGAAAACCTCTTCGACGTTAGGTCTCTCATATGGGAGTGGCTCAAAATTAGGAGACCACTCATAGGAGACAGCATTCAACTTCCTAATAGCTGCTCCTGTAATGAATTGACCAAAATCTGCGGCCGTCGTATTGTTCAAGCCTGCAGTAGGCCACTGATTCGGCCATTAGAAAGAAAAAAAAAAAATTATGATTGTGAAGATAAAAGTCAAAACTTTAAGGAGTACTTACTCTTTCTAGTACATTTACTAATCCGAAGAGGCATATAAAGCTTCTTTTCTGCCGAAATTTTACAATTTCGTAGACGGTACTTTTGTTTGAGACGAAGGCTATAAATGAAAGGGGAGAAATTGAAAGAGTTTTGAATATCGCTGCTAGGGAAACTTAATTAATCATCATGTATATTTTAAGGAAAAATTCACTATACAGAGTCCTCGAAAAACGACCGACGCATTTCATATAATCATATTTGATGAAATATTTAACATAAACAAGGTAATTCTTCCGTCGTAACGCAATTTTACCTTAATAAATTTCAATATGAGCATCGTTGATTGTTCTGCGCATTACTAGTTGATAATATATCTCTAACCAGTTGTCACGGAGCATGTCCGTCGTTACTACATCGGAAATTCACTCTCGTAAATGCATCATGCAATGTACCTGTACTGTATGAACAATGTTCTTGGCATTACCCCAGAAAAATAAGTCGAAGAGTGTTAAATCCGAACTTCTCGGAGGCCATACCACAGGACCGGTTCTTGCGTTATGAAATTAGCAATAATTTAGTCTTTTAAATGGGGGAGGGGTCATCTACTTATTACGCCAAGCTTCTAGAGAAGGAATTTTAAAGTGTAAAAGAGAATGACAAAGTAATGGTGTTGGTTAACTTTCACTAGAAACTGCCAAACATCAGTTATAGGAAAATTCTAGCTGAATTAGGATTTGAGAAGTCAACTGTGTCTATCGAGAGTGACTATTAACGTAAATTAACGTCATTTGAAAAGTAATTGCATTTTTATCACTTTTAAAGAACCTTTAGTGGTTGGCGATAAATGCCAAAATTTTCAAATACCTCGGAAACTATTTTACTTACACGGGATTTTTGTTATTTACCTTCTTAGACACAGACCAACTTTTATCTAAATATAAGTGATAGGAAAGGAATGACTGTATAAAAATTAAATTTCGTATTTTAGTATGTATGCAACCCCTGGTAAAAAAAAAAAAAAAAAAAAAAAAAAAAAATCCATTTCTTAAAGTTACTCTTCATTTAACGAACTTTACTAATTGTAAGTGTTATGAGTAAATCATGTTATAAGTATCATTTTATGTGTGTTTTTTTCACAAAGTTTTTAATTATTTTAATTGAAAATGTGTTTCGATGACTTCCAGTTTAAAAGATAATCGCTGTAACATCTATTTTAAATCTCCCGATATACCACCCTAACGGCTTATTTACAGTTAACCAGCTTATACAAAATGATGTTTGCATATACATTTGTCTTCTCTTTTCGCCAATTTTTTGCTCATCGTACTAATGAAACAAAATATAGCTTTAGACAGGCGCACCCACCGAGGGGGCCAGGGCCGTACCCAGAAAAAAAATTCGGGTGGGTGGGAGGAGCAAACAGTGAAAAAGGCCAAATTTTTCACAAAAAGACTTAATAAATATTATTTTGTTAACAAAATTTTGATTTTCGGGGGTGGGGCGACCCCTGGTCCCCCTAGGTACGGCCTTGGAGGGGGCTATGGGACCTAAAGCCCTCCTAAAGGTGGAGTGTTAAAAGTGAAAAGCTTTAAAAATTGTAAATTGTCACTAATAAATTAAAGTATTTTATTTTTTTAAATTGTCTTCAAATTATTTCTAATATATTTTTTACCAAAAAGAGACGCTGGTTTTTAAATAAATAGTACTTACAGTTATTGTATGAAACACAGTTTAACTCATTACAACGTCACTGAAAAAGATCAGATAATTAACACAAAGGAGCTACACTCATAGCGAGTTTGTGTTCTATGGGCAAGTCAAATGGTTCGGAATATTTTGACGTTATAAAAGTGTTGTAAGTATAATAGAGGTCACTATAGAGTATTTGCAACCCCCCTCCCTTAAACTAAAATCCTGGGTGCGCCACTGAAGCTTCACCGCACGTAACAAATACAAGTCCGAGGTTGAGAGTACCTTTAAGAAAAATCTTAGCTCTAAAAGTATAAAACTTTATATACAATATTAGAAGATAAACATTTACGAAAGGTTACGCCAATGAAAAGTTACAAAATAATTTTTAAAAGACGAAACTTTTTTAGAATCACGGCTTCCAAGATGTGGCATGCTATTTTAGCTGACATAAAATCACAGACTTCCTTACCTCCTAATGATACTATCAATACTATGCTTAAAACAAAGAGACGGGTCTTCATCTATATGATTTGCGGCAGACGGGGGCACCATCGATTTGTCTGTCTGTGAATAAATTAGAGAAAAAACTATGTATAGTAATATCTCTTTCTTTCACATTTCAAAAATTTTATTAGTAAGAAATAGCTTTATTATTATTATTACTGATATTAATGCAGTTACATAAATACTTTAACCCTTTGAGGCGCAACCCTTTCCCAATGTTGAAAAAAAGGGCAGCCGTTGCCATCGCTCGACTGAACTACCAGCAAGATGGCGGACGATCGAAACGTTCATCGCGTGCCACAGATCTAGAGACCCTTTTTTTGACGACAGCTGGCTGTGCCCGCTGCGTCAAAAAAGGGTCTCTAGATCTGTGGCACGCGATGAACCAGGGGTTGCGCTGGCGCTTTTTAACATTTCGCCAATTCATTCGCCAAATTAGGTTTCTCCGGACATCATTGAGTAAAGCAATTGTCAATATTTTCGCAAAACGTATTTTCTTTCGCCAAACTAATTATATTATCGCAATTTGCAACGTTGGCGATCGACAGCGCGATCCCTGCGATGAACGTTTCGATCGTCCGCCATCTTGCTGATAGTTAAGTCGAGCGATGGCAACGGCTGCCCTTTTTTCAACATTGGGCAATCTATCCAGCTGTTCTCGCATTCTTCCATTTTTCAGCAGTGCTGTTAAAAATACTCGTAACAATTTTTTTAACGGAAAATGACGTGCTAAAAAGTAAAGGATTCTCGTGCAGCTATGTCACCCGCAACTATTTTTATAGAAATCAAATCAATTCTTCGTGACTGGCAACAGTCAAAACGTCAGTTTGGTGTTCCCAGAGCGGGAACACTGTGCGTTAAAGGGTTAAAAGTGGTTTTTTTTAAATTTTCTCTTTATCAGTTTTAGTAGAATTTATACAATAAGAGTCACGTAGTATCTACATCAGATTTTTTTGGAGGGGGTGAAGGAGGCTGAGGGGCTCTACCCCCCCCCTGCTCTCAGGATAGGATCAATTTTTCATGAAATCAAGCCCATTTGGGTAATAAACCTACCAAAAAATCTGGTAATTTTCAAATTTATCAACATGGGCGATGTAAATTTCATACTATGGAGTACAAAGCTGTTCACCTGAACGAAGCTAGAAACCCAGACCATACCAAAAACAACAAATACAAAATATACTAATCGACTGGAGGTTTTACTGTGTTAATCGACAGTTCCTTAAGTAAGTCAAATTATTCTACCTATTCATTAAAGTATACAATTTTGTTTTCATTCTTCCATCTGTATCTGCATAGTTTAAAATAATTATTCAATGTCAGATTTGTCAGGGAACCTAATAATTTATCAAGTATGTCCACGCATGTAATACAAATGCCTAAACAGTGTTAAAAAATAACATGGAATAAGTTTGCTTGACACAGTTTATATTATTACTAGCAGCGTGCCCGTTCTCCGCACGGTAGGGAACGAAACTTTTTCTTATATGTATTGTTCGAATGGGGGGCGTAGCAACGGGGGGGTTGGGGGGGTCATAACCCCCCCATGAGGAATTTTTTGCCATACAAAATGTATAGTCTTCACTCCTTTATCACACACATGTATGCTTATATGTGAGTTGCACTAGTCGTAACCCCTCCCCCCCCCAATGAAAAATTTGTGGCTACGCCCCTGGTTCGAATTGATTCCAGGGATTTGGAATCTAAATATAAGCAAAATGATTTGACTCTTGGCGTAAAGTTACTCGTTAGATATTCGTAAAGATAGTATAAGTACTGACCTGAGACGATTGTTAATATTATGACGCAAAAAACTATGTCCCTGTCATTCGCGGTCAGAAAGAAAAGCTTGACGGTTCCTAAAAATTTCTAACTTTAAAAATGTCTCATATCTACATCATACTCTCCTTGCGAAGAGCAGGTACACAACTATTAATTATAAAATAAAACGGTTCTTCACAAGGCAAGAAGAGAACATTTTCCTAAAATGTGACCATAACTACTTGTGACAAAACAGAATCTCCAAGAAAAAAAAAAGTTCAGGCACTGTCTTTTCTGTGGAAACTACCGCGGGATATATTAACGCGACTTAAAATTATTTAATGTTTAGTTAGCTGTGATGTAAGACGGCTGTTGAAAAACGAATAGAAACGAATAGTTTTATGAAGTATTAATTGATGCAGTGTATTGTGCTTTGATAAGTATTGCCCTAGCATATCTACTACCTATTACTTATACTATCTTTTACTGATACCAATATATTTTCGTTTTTCCATCTTTAATGCTTAATTTAAAGAAACGGTTTAGATATTTGCTACGAATGTAGTCTTTTATTGTTTGGCGATTCTTTGCAATTTACGCATTAGCTAAAACGATAATCGTTTCACTTTATCGTTGCCATTAAAACAGCTCTCCATACCTTTTTATGCATAATTCTTTTCAGATTGACGTATTTAGCACTGCAATATATTTCTTGCGATTCGAAAAGGTGTCCCGTTTAGAAACTCAGTCGAAAATAATGCTGGGTAATTCATTGTTGAAAAAACAGCATTCAATTATTTTTCTGGCAGCGTAATATAACACATGGAATTATTTCGTACGTGCCGTATGTTTGGCTTGTGACTCCGTTTTTCTGATTGAGTTTCGAAAGGGGTTTTAAACTCGTGACATCAAAGTGACGCATATTTCGCATGCGAAAACTCGGTTATTTTAAAGTAATTTTATTTATTTTTTTCAACTGGCAATTTTAATCATTGTTACTATCTCCAAGACAACCAAACCGCAAGATATACCGAATTTTTTCAGCAGCTGCTATTGAAATGAAAATCCTTCTTTACTTAAAAATTCGTAAAAATCTCCTAATTTATATTTTCCTCTGGTTTTTCTTTTAAAAGATGGCGAAATGTATGCTCCATCATTTGACAAAATATGAAAAAAGTTATGACGGATAGAATTCAAGATGCAGCAGTTTTAAAAATATTTTACGAAAGTGAGCGTCAAATTTAATTTTATTTGAAAAACTCCCAAAAATCTGCAAATTATGTTACACAGTCCGAACGAACAGTTTTCGAAAGAAAATTTTTTCGTCTATCCGATGATGTAAATATCGTTTTCTTGCGAGTGTAATTACCGGCGTTATTACGTATTAAGCGAGAAAAATCGCTAAAAATCGGACAAAACATAAAACAAAACATTTTCTAAATCGAATTTCGGAAAAATCGCTCCGAGGCGTGTTAGGATCTGTCTTAGCGAAGCCGTATGCAAAATTCGGAAAAAGTCTGCAACCAACGCGCAAGGAAATCGGTGGTCACAAACCTACCTACATAGCTACATACAATGTTTACTCTCGGATTTTATTATATACTAGCTGCGTACCCGTTCTCCGCACGGTAGGGAACGAAACTTTTTCTTACATGTATAATTCGAATTGATTGCAGTAATGTAGAATCTAAAAATAAACAAAATGATTTGACTCTTGGCGTAAAGTTACTCATTAGTTATTCGTAAAGTTAGTATAAATACTGATCTGAGAGCATTGTTAATATTATGAAACAAAAAACTATGTCGATGTCATTGGCGTTCAGAAAAAGAAAAGCGTGACGGTTCCTAAAAATTTCTAACTTTCAAATTGTCCTATTTCTACATCGTACTCTTTTTTAGATTTAAGTTATACCATTAATACCTTAGATACTACATGATGTGAAGAACCGTTTTATTTTATAATTAAATAGTTGTGTGTACCCGCTCTTCGCAAGGCAAGAAGAGAACATTTTCCTAAAATGTGATCATAACTACTTGTGACAAAACAGAATCTCCAAGAAAAAAAAAGTCCAGGTACAGAATTTTCTGGTGAAATTACCGCGGGATATATTAACGCGACGTAGAATTACTTAATGTTTAGTTAGTGATGTAAGATGGCTGTTGAAAAACGAAAGGGAACGAATAGTTTCACGAAATATTTATTAACGCGGTATATTGTGCTTTGATCAATATTGCCCTAGCATATCTAATAACTATTACTTATAGTATCCTTTACTGATACCAATATATTTTCGTTTTTCCATCTTTAATGTTTAAAGAAACGGTTTAGAAATTTGCCACTTATGTAGTTTTTTATTCTTTGGTGATTCTTTGCAATTTACGCATTAGTATAAACGATAATCATTTCACTTTCTGGCTGCCATTAAAACAGCTCTCCATACATTTTTATGCATAATTCTTGTCAGATTGGCGTATTTAGCACGTAAAATATTTCCTGCGATTCGAAAACGTGTCCCGTTTAAAAATTATATCGAAAATAATGCTGGATAATTCATCGTTGAAAAAACAGCATTCAATTCTTTTTCTGGCAACGTAATATAAAATAGGGAATAATTTCATGCGTGGCCTATGTTTTGTTTGTGAGCCCGTTATTTTGAGTTTCGAAAGGAGTTTTAATCTCGTTAGATCAAAATGACGTAGATTTCACATGTGGAAACTCAGTTATTTTAAAGTCATTTTATTTATGTTTTTCGAATGGCAATTTTATTCATTGTTACTGTTTCTAAGACAACCATAGCGGAAGATATCATACCGAAATCTTGAAACAGTTTTATTGAATTCAAAATCCTTCTTTACATAAAAATTCGTAAAAAATCTCCTAATTTATATTTTTCTTCCGTTCTTCTTTTAAAAGTGGGCGAAATATATGCTTCGTCTTTCACCGAAATATAAAAAAGTTATGACAGATAGAATGAAGGATGCATCAGTTTTAAAATTATTTTTACGCAAACGTCATCAAAAGAGAAATTCTTTTTGAAAATTACCAAAAATCAGCAAAATATGTTACATAGTCAAAACAAACTGTTTTCGAAAGAAAATTTTCTCCTCTATCCGATGATGCAAATATCGTTTTATTGCGAGTGCAATGAACGGCGTTATTACATATTATGCAAGAAAAATCGCCAAAAATCGGACAAAATATATAATATAAAACATTTTCTAATTCGAATTTCGGAAAAATCGCTCCGAGGCGTCTTATGATCTGTCCCAGTGAAGCCGTATGCAAAATTCGGTAGGTCTGCGACCAACCGTCTCGGCGCAATGCGACCGAGAGACGCGCGCAAGAAGATCAGTGGCCACAAACCTACCTACATAGCTACATACAATGTTTACTCCGGATTTTATTATATACTAGCTGAAGTACCCGTTCTTCGCACGGGAATGAATGGACTTTTTGATATTAATATTTGTTGTGATTACTATTTATTGTAATAAAGAGATATAGCAAAATGGATATCGCGTTATATTGTGTTCAATAATCATGCATACTGAATTTCAAGGCAATCGTTTTTACGGTGCAGAAGGCGATGCGGCGTAGCACAATCTAGTGGCGAGTTTTAGCAAAACGGATACGGCAAAAATATTCTTCGCATTCAGATATCGATGTATACGAATTTTCATGACGATCGGCTGAATAGTCTTGAAGTTCATGTGTTGACGCGACATCTAGTGTCAAGTTATAGGAAAATGGATCGTGCCAAACTCTTCCCCGTGTTCAAATATCTATGTATACCTATTTTCATAGCGATTATTCGCACAGTCAAGAAGTGATACACTGCAGGGCCATCTAGTGGTTAATTAAAGTAATGATTTGCTACAGCGCCGTCATGTGGCGAGTTATAGCAAAATGTATAACGCCAAAATATTCTCATTTTTCAAATAGCTATGTATACTGATTTTCATAGCCACCGTTTGAATGGTCAAAAATTTGGCCTGCTGCAGCGTCATCTAGTGGCGAGTTAAAATAATAATGCATTGCAGTGCCATCTAGTGGTGAGTAACATCAAAAGTAACGCAGTTAGAATATATTCTTCGTTCTCAAATGTGTAAGTATAAAAAATTTTATGCCGATCAGTCGAACGGTATAGAAGTTGATGCGTTGCAGCGCTATTTAGCGGTAAGTTACAGCAAACGGATAGTGAAAAATATTCTCCGTGTTCTAATATTCGCGTGTACCAAATTTCATCGAAATTTGTTGGACCATATTCGCATAGCAAACGGCTAAACGGAATAGAATTCGACGTTCTGCTGCGCCACCTAGTGAAAAGTTAGAGGAAAACGGATAGCATAAAAACCTTCTCCATGATAAAAGACTTAGGTGAACCAAATTTCATGGTGATCGGTGAAACGGTGCTGGAGTTTTTCAACCTCCTACACACATACCAACATTCATTTTTATCTATAACCAGTCTTATTATACGTATATACCAGTCTCGAGTAAAATCCGGTTTCAAATCTAAGCCTCGCCAAAGTGCCAGCATACGCCATTTTGCAAGAGTTTTTTCAGGGAATCATTCGAAGCATTGACTTAGCAGCAATCAAAATGGGAAATGGTTCGACCGCCAGGCATTTATTTGAAAAGTGGAATCCCTTAATACAGCCGCATTTTTTAAATTATCAACTATAACATGTTTTATTCATCGTTACCCCGATGTACTAAATGCGGAGATTTCAATTTTCTGAAATTTGGCGGATTTCCCCCAAGTTAAATCAATGTACTCAATTGGCGAGAATTCTGAAGCTACATCGCTTGAAATGTCCTAATAACTGCATTATTTCTGCACGGATAGTTAAAATTTAATGCTGTATTCTAAGAAAACCTATACACTTGTTTTCAAAAATGCTATTCCCTTAAGCTCTCAGTAAATTGAGCCAAAAAGCCTAAAACTGTGCAAACCGCTAGAACTCACACTCTAAAAATCGGCCTATCAGCCATTTTATTTTTCGCCAAACTAAAAAAAAATACATATTAGTCTCGGATATCTTCGATCCTCATTGTTTTGCGTATAAAACATTTCATTCCTGCTCTCATTTCTTATGCGCACACGATATTATAATTAAAAAAATAACCAAAAAAATAAACTAAAAAAATCATTATTATTCTTTTATTTTTACTTTAAGAATTTAAAACATTTTATTCGGCAAAATCGCCACACATAGCAACCAAGATGCTTATTTCACACACTTTTTTCACTACAGGGGTTAATATTACGTAAAGCTTTCTGCGTGGAGAACATAAAAAATCTCTTAAATTCCGGGAACGGAAATTAAGGGAACCCTTCAGGAGGAAAACGTTTTTAAGTGGAGTTTCAAAGTTTTAAAGTGGACTATCATTTATTCTATATTATTTTACATATCTGTGTAAAATTTCAGGCTGACAGGTCCATTTTTGTGGAATTGTATACTACCCAAATCAACAAATTGACAAACATAATTTCATTTTTATTTATAAGATAACCTACGCTTGTTTTTAAAAATACCCTCTCATTAAATTGCGCCAAGCGCTAGAATCATAGAAAATCTGACACACTTTCAGATTTTTAAATACGCACTAAAGTGCTATATATAAAAAGAGTTATAATCCATGGGTCTTCCCTATTTTCGTTCCTTCTTTCATTAAGTTGGAAAGTGTATCATTATTCATGAGTGTGATAAAACAAAATTAAAATTGATATTTCTAACATCCTTTTTTCTGGATGTAATACATTAGATGCAGAAAAGCTGCTCTGAAAAATGCACAATTCCAACTGAATGAAAATTTCAAAAACTTATACGCAGGTGTATTCATAACCCAAATAGCAGACGATTAAATTACGATAAATAGCGCCAAGCGTTAGAATCCTCCTCAAAATCGCGAGAATGCTGAAGATAGATCGCTTGAAATCCCTTAATAACTGCATTATTTTCGCAGGGATCATTAAAATTTAACGCTATATTCTAATAAAACCTTTGTACTTGTTTTCAAAAATCCGTTTCCTTAAGCTCTCAGTAAATTCGCCAAGCCGGAAACTGTGCAAACCGCTAGAACTCACTTTCTCGGCATTTGAGCCATTTTATTTTTTCGCCAAACTAAAAAATTTTAACATATTAGCCTCGGAAATCTTCAATTCTTATTGTTTTGCGTATAAAACATTTCATTCCTGCTCCGATTTCCCATGCACACGATATTATAATTAAAAAAAATATAACCTTACGAATATAAACTAACAAAAAAAAATCATTATTATTCTTTTATTTTTACTTTGAGAATTTAAAACATCTTATTCGGCAAAATCGCCACATATGGCAACCACGATCCTTATTTCACACTTTTTTCACTACAGGGGTTACAATTACGTAAAGCTTTTTGCGTGGAGAACATAAAAAATCTCTTAAATTCCGGGAACGGGTGGACTTTCAAAATTTTAAAGTGGACTATGATTTATTCTATATTATTTTACATATCTATGCATGTTTCAGGCTGATAGGTCCATTTTGTGGATTTGTATACAATGAAATCCACAAACACACAAATAAACAAACAACAAACAAACAAACAACAACAACAGGAAATTTCTGTTATTTATAGATAAGACTAGGACTACCGCGACTTCGTCCGCGTCGGCTTTAGAATTAGGTCCCGAGAGAAACGAAGCATGTGAATAACAAATATGTTTGCGACTAAAGAAACTGCATTTAAATATTATTGCTTTTTACTTATTTTAAATGAATATAATGCATGGTAGTATACTTCATTTAAAATAAGAGTATGCAGAATTACTAAATTTAGATTTTTTTTCAGGCATTTGGCGAATAGAGACAGTTACGACAGTATTTGCGAACTGTTTTGAGTGTTCTTGTAAAAGAAATATTTATGCTATATGCATGAATTTTAGCCTATGTTAATCAGAATAGTGCAGCTTTCTATAGCGAAAAAGTTTTAGAATCGGTTCTGTAGTTAAAGAGATGCCCAAAGAGCGTAATGTATTAGAATTATTTTGAGTGTTCCTGTAAAGGAACTATTTGCGCTACATGCATGGATTTTAGCCTATAATACTCAAGAATAGTATAGCTTACTATAAGTGAAAAAAGTTTTGGAATGGGTTCAGTACTTGCAGAGATACACATAGAGCGTAATGTAATTCTTATGAGTATCCCTGTAAAAGAACTATTTGTGATATATGCATAAAAGGTAGCCTATAACACTCAGGGTCCCCCAAGTGTCTAAGAGGTTGTGCTCTCAAAACTGGAAGGCGGGAGGTGCCAGGTTCAAACTACGGTCGCGCCTGTCGACCTAGACGCTCGCGCCTGTCGACCTAGCCGCTCGCAGTTTTCCGTGTTTTTTTTCCAAAACCTCGCAAAAATTCGGGCTAGGATCCGTTAGAAAATTCCACACAGAGGAATTCGCCATATAGGCTAGGCCTATAGGCCTAGACCATATAGGCCTAGGACTTTCAATCAGTGAAAAAAGTTTTAAAATCGGTTTAGTAGCTACAAAATTTCCATAGAGCGCAATGCATTAGCATTATTTTGAGTGTCTTTGTAAAAGAATTATTTATGCTATATGCTTGAAAGTTTGCCTGTGTGCTAATCCAGGGCATAAGCTATCTTCATTACAAATTTTTCCAACCATTTTTGTGTGATTCAGTCAAAACATCCAAACACATAAATGTACACATTTATATTATTGGTAGGATTTGGAAATTTACGAACTTTAAGAAACACATCTGGACTTTCCTTGGTTCTTACGTATTATCCCGGCGGTCATTCCCGCCAAACTGTTTTTTCGTCAAATGAGTTGCCAATCGCATTCAAAACCATTAATAATTTCATGTGCCCGGCATTTATCTCGGCAAAAAATCGCTCGTCTTGGCGGACTGCCGGAATAATACGTAAGTACACTTTTCTTTATTTATGTTTTTTAATATGACGTAAAATCAACACAATCTCCATACTTATTTATGTTTTCCAAATGCATGTGATTTTGCAAATAGAATTTCTGCTTTATTTCAAAAGCATAAATCATTTTGTGCGGGCGATAAAACGGTTTTTAATTAATAGTTAGAAAATAATTAACATTTCTGAGCCTCAGGTACACTTTATCGAAGTCATGGGCCCTGTCATGCTCAAATTTTCAAAGCTCTGCTTCCTGTAGATTTGTCTGGAGAACATTCATTTTTATTATTAGAGATAGATAGATTTTTCATAAAACTGGCATAATTTACGTATTATTTAATGTTTTTCAGATGCACGTGCTTCTTCATTGAAGTAAATAGGGTCCATTCACGCAGATCACAACACAGGCAGTTCACACACAACTCGGATTTTTCCACACATTTTATATAGATGATTTATAGTCTAAGCATCAATTAATTCAATTTTGGTAGGTTCTACGATAATTAATTACCGAGAAATTAATTATGCGAATTTTTTAAGTTTTCTGCAAGATGCGCCAACTTTTTTCTCCAATTCCTTAAATAACTCCTTACCTGTAAAAGTTACTGAAATGAAAATTTGTTTCTAGGAGTAACTTTTTACGCTGATTCCAAAAATGTTATCGAAATTTCTGTACCTTCTATAGTTTATGCATGAGCAGTACATTTGCTAAAAAACATCATGAATTTTTTTCGGCATGTCTGATCACAGACACATGTTTTAAATTTTTATATGTTGTTAAGATGGAATAATCCTACATCCCAAAATAATTTCATCTTGGCTTTCTGCTCAGGAGCAGAGAAAAAAAATTGTATGTATGTACCTACATATGAGGATTTTCATATGCAATATTATACTGAAGATGAGAAAATTCAGAAGCGTTAGTCAATTTTCCTATGTCTTTTAAATTGATATCTGAAGTTTAACTACTACTCCAGGCATTTGCAAAAACCTAGAAAATACATAAAAGTGCTTTGTATCGGAAAACGTGAAACAAACAAACAGCAAAAAATTGCATGTCACACACAGTGTTAAATTTATAAAAAAATTCTAAAGTTAAAATTTTGAATTACTTTTAATTTAAACCCTGTTGTTTTTGGCAATCATCCATCAGCCAATAAATCTTTGGGAATTTCTGCATGATATTGAACTCAAAAGAAATAACAATGTTTAATAAAACATATATATGTATATATATAATATATATATATATATATATATTATATATATATATAATATATATATATTAGGTCTACCGGAAAGTTCTATCCATTTTCCGTATGCAATATTTTGCCTAGCCAAAACTAACTGAAGCTAATAACACGAAATTTAGCACGAGTGGGATTTTATAGCGTAGGTGCTAGATTAGAGAGTATTTTCAAAAATTCGTAATTTATAGAGTATAAAGGCCCAAAATGTTCTTTTTCACTCATTCTGCGGGATCTCAAAGAAGAAAAGAGATATCGATTAAAATTCTTTGCTGTAAAATACTAAAACATCAAGAATGCCTAAAAATCGAATTTCAGAACATTTCGAATATAATCCTCCTAGGAGGGTAGACGTAAAAGTTTGCCGTGAAATAAACTGGTTACATGACATTACTGGTTACATTTGTTGTTTGTTTGTTTTACGTTTTCCGATACAAGCACTTTTATGTATTTTCTAGTTTTTGCAAATGCCTGGAGTAGTAGTTAAACTTCAGATATCAATTTAAAAGACATAGGAAAATTGACTAACGCTTCAGAATTTTCTCATCTTCAGTATAAATATTGCATATCAAAATCCTCATGTATAGGTACATACATACATTTTTTTTCTCTGCTCTGAGCAGAAAGCCAAGATGAAATTTTTTTAGGATGTAGGATTATTCCAACTTAACAACATATAAAAATTCTAAAACATGTGTCTGTGATCAGACATGCGAAAAAAATTCATGATGTTTTTTAGCAAATGTACTGCTCATGCATAAACTATAGAAGATACGCAAATTTCGATAACATTTTTGGAATCAGCGTAAAAAGTTACTCCTAGAAACAAATTTTCACTTCAGTAACTTTTACAGGTAAGGAGTTATTTAAGGAACTGAGAAAAAAGTTGGCGCATCTTGCAGAAAACTTAAAAAATTTGCATAATTAATTTCTCGGTAATTAATTATCGTAGAACCTTCAAAATTGAGATTTTTTGATGTCTTAGCGTATATATCACCTATATAAAATTTGAGGAAAATCTAAGTTGGTGTGGTGAACTTTCTCCAGTTTTGTGTTTGATTTGACGTGGAATGACCCAATAGCATTCTTGTTAGCTCAAAACATGAATCACTTGATACGGGCGAAACTCGCCAACCATGGCAATGTAAAAACGGTTTTTAATTAATAATTAAAAAATTAATTAAAAATCTAAAATTCTAAGTAGCCTATAACCTTCTCCAGAGTCCCATCTATATCTAAAACCAAAATTCATTATAATTTATTCAGCGGTTTAGGTGTGAAAGCGTCATAAACAAACAAACAAACTCACTTTCGCATTTATAATATTAGTTAGGATGTCCGGCTATAATTATTATATTTTTTTCAAATAGTTGATGCAAGTATGCTTACTTTGATATTTTATGCTCTTATTGTGTACTTAATAATTGTGATTTTTTGTTTACTTATAATATTGGCTATATTTCATCATAGTGGACGGATACGTATGTAATTAAATGTTATGGATATTTCGTATTTTTCACTTAAATAAATTAATATTTATAAATAAAATGTTTCATTCGTCATTAAAAATGCTTCTTTCACCATAAGCCAAGCTATGCGAATGCGCAAATACAATGCTCGCAAGTCTGCTCAGTTGTCGCTTCTTTTTGATGGTGTAGTAAATGAACAGGTTAAACCCGGGTTCCCGATTAAATATGAAATCACTGAAACGAGAGGGGGTATAAGTAGGCATCACTATAATTATACCGTCCCCAATTGAAACTTTATGAATTCACTATTCCGTATATTGGGGCTGCTTAATTAGATTAAAATTTTATTTGCCTGACTATTGCATCATTTCTGAAATTTATTGTCCTGACTTTTGCATCATTTCTAACAAAATTCAAAGCTTTGAATTTATATTTTCGAAAGCAAATGAAACTCCCATCAACCATACATTTACGCAGTTTCAGAAATAAATTTTCGGTGTCATGTCACATTATATATACGGATTAAATCCGAATTTTGATCATTTCAAATAACCATGAGTTAATATGGTAACTATTATATGTACTAATATGGTAATATGTAACTAATTGTTATTGTTAATATTAATTTTCAATAAACTAGTATTAATGTTACTAACAATATGTTAAAAAAAAATTGCAGTCTTTAATTTTCCGAGACTCGCGACAGACTGACAGATAGACGCGAGATGAGACAAAGTGTTTGCCGGACGAGCACGAGACGAGACAGCCCTGTTTCGTCGTCTCGCGTGCCATCCTTAGTTGAAAAGGATGAATAGAACACTGTTGTAATTTTCATGAAATACACTCATGTCCATAAAATTAAGGATAATGAAGTGTCAGGCAAAGAAAGAGAAAGAAGCGAAAAACAACATTTGACTTATTTGTACCGTCTATTTATTAAACAAACAGTAAAGAGCAAAAAAGATGCTAAATGTTTGACATAATTAATAAAAATTGCAAGTTTTACTCCCTTGGACCAAATTTCAAAAAAGAACCTATTTACAAAAAACAGTATAACATGGTTAGTAGATGGTTTAATACGTGTATGCGTCTCCGGACGATGCAATACAGGCCTGACAACGCCTAGGGCCATGCTGCGTTATCAAATGATCAATCTGATCGTGTGGAATAATACCACCACTCATCAAAGCCAATGCACTCTGAGAGTTCCGGTTTAGACAGTGTGAAGAGGGGCGTTGACCGGGCTGCAATTTCGTCGGCCAAGCATTTATCCCACACATGCTCTATTGGATTCAAGTTCCGGTGAGTTATTGCTGGCCAAATGCAATACAGGGTGATATCCCTCCGATTGAAGGCATTCTCGTCTACAATATTTGCACGGTGATCGAGGACGGGCGTTCCATCCCATAAAATATAAAACCATCAAAAACCCCCCACCAAAAACAAAATTCAGCACCCCATGGCGCCCCCGAAACCAAAACGTACATGTTGTTCCAGGAATGACATCCCGATAGATGTGGCCTTAGTCATTCGTTACAACTCCTGGAACATGCAGGTCAGTTCTGGAACCGAAGAAATTATTCACCTCCCCAACGAGCCATTCCTGCACTCACCGTACACAAGGTGTACTTCAATGGTTGTTTTCTCTTGGATGTGTAACGGGTTACCTGGCGCTCTCCAGATGAACGTTCCGGCGCGGAATCAGATTCCAAACTTAAACCTGGACTCGTCGGAAAACATCACCACAAGACCACTGTTTGCGGTGGTCCACACATGCAATGCTCTCTACGCTCCAGGGTTAACCGCAGGCGACAGTGGAGTTGCAGGGGTAAGTGGAACACATCTGACAGGCCTAACGAGCATATAGCACCAACTGTGCACCTAAGCGTCTGTTCACACGGTCTACCTTGGAACACTGTCGTACCGGTAGCTGAAAGAAACGCTGAACGAGGCACAGGTCTGTGATGCTGCTCCTCCGTCTGTTTTCTTTTTGGCTAGTAACTGCCAAATAGCGGTCACTTCATTCGGCGATGTAACTCGGGGCGGCGACCTGTGCGGTAACGTCTACTCACCATTTACCATCATCTTGGAATCGGTTGCCCAAAGCCTGGAGAGATGACACTCTGGGCGATTTCCCAAGTTTTCTCGGATACATTCCAGCTGGGGTACGTCCACATTCCAGTCGTCCGATAATTCTGCCACGTTAAAACATCATCCAAATGCCTCCTTTGTGCCATAACTATGCGGTTTTTGCACTGAAAGGCTTTCACAGCGCTTGTGAACAATTTTA
>JAWZYV010019365.1:0-24929 GCA_038373885.1 Cheiracanthium punctorium
GGTATAAAGAACAGTAAGGTAGGGCGGTGAAGCTGGCTGCCTTGGTGGCTAGTATATACACAGGGTGGCCATAATTAAACTGCAAGTGTTCAAGGGGTGCTGCAGAGAAAACTACCGGGAATATTCCAGTGAAATTTGGTATCTACACGTTTCAGACAATGCGTAAGTCAAATATGCAAAAAAAATCGTCATTTTCACGCGATAGATGGCGCTGTACCGTTTTTCAAAGCTCACCGGTGTCATACAACTTCCAAAACCGATAGACAGAGCATAGTGACATTCTAAGAGGCATATAAACAATATAAAACACCATTTACAGTTTATCGAAATTCCATACAATTCGCTTCAGTAATTAAATTTTTACAGTAACATGTATTCAAAAATTAACGTAAATTAAGATCACAAAATAAACAATTCATAAAAACTCTTTGGAAAACAATTAAACCATTATTTATTCTCATTGACACTCATTGGACATCTTCTTAATCGTTTCATACGTCGGTATTCTTTCTGAGTAGCTGAATAATTGCTACCATTCTGAGAGATTATCTTCACAAACAATGCACGTTCCTTCTTATTCAGAGTCATGATTGACCATTAGTCAATGTGGTCTTGTTTCTACACTGTTCGATGGGCTTAAAATTTGCATATATGAGGTCCATAAGCATTGAAACACGATATAGCGCCATCTACCGGGTGAAAATAGCGATTTTTTTATTGCATATTTGACTTGCGCATGTTCTGAAACGTGTAGATACCAAGTTTCACTGGAATATTCCTGGTAGTTTTCTCTCCAGCAGCCCTTGAACACTTGAAGTTTAATAATGGGCCCCACCCTGTATATATATATATATATATATATATATATATATATACGTACAGGCTGTTTGAAATTAAACATCCCTATTTCAAAGTTGACTACAGACGATTATTATTGAGAAAATTATAAAACTTTGAATAAAAAAAATAGTTCAAATATACGCTACCAGGGGGGGTTGTATGGACCCCGCGGTCCCCAAACCTCAATCCATGCGACTTTTGGTTTTTTTTTAGGAGTTCGAAACATTTTATAAGTTGTGATAATCCAAGAATTTTGCTTGATCTTAAACACTGCATTTCACAGCATGTTAAAAACATTTCCCAGAAAACACCGCGATCAGCTGTTGAATATGCTATCTAACGATTCTAGATGCTAGCTGGCATTCATAGCCGTCATATTGAATATGTTTTGTTTTAATAATATTTGCAAACTATCATCAATGTATAATTCATTAAAAACGCGAATATTTGATGTAATTAACATGATAAGGGGGCCAAATTGGTATGTATTTCAGACCCCCCTCCATGTATGACCGAAAATCAATAGTTTTCCGCGAAAATTACATTTTAAATTAATTTTCCTTAATAACCCAAAATTCTGCATTCAAGTGAAAAAAATTAAAATCCGTATATTAAATGTATTCCGTTTTAATTTATTTTCATAAGTGAAACTCTGATTCTAACATAATCATAAGAAATACATAACTACTTTAAAGTTTTAATTTACGAGCCATGTATTTTTATGACAGGTATTTTTACTTTCCGAACATATACCATGTAAGGAAAGTATTGTAATCATGAAAAAATTCGACTTCGAGATTTTGGTGTTTTTACACGTTTTGAGGGCTTCTGAATCCATTTATGCTATTTTTACGAGATGTATGTATGTATGTGTGTATGTGTGTGTGTGTGTGTGTGTGTGTGTGTGTGTGTGTGTGTGTGAGTGAACACGATAGCTCTTGAACGGAGCATTCGATTGAGCTCAAATTGGATATATATGTCATAAACCACCGTCGCAAGACCGGTATTGATTTTGGTGTGTATGGGACTTATAGTTTTCCTACAGGGCTACGACAAAGATTTCTTTTACATTATGGCCTATGGAGGGAATTTCTTCAAAGTGCGCTAAGCGTTTAAACGGTAGATTCGATTGAACTCAAATTGGGTACATATGTTATAAACCACCGTTGCAAGATCGGTATTGATTTTGGTGTGTATCGGACTTATAGTTTTTCTACAGGGCTACGACAAAGATTTCTTTTACATTATGGCCTATGGGGGGAATTTCTTGAAAGTGCGCTAGCGGTTAAACGGTAGATTCGATTGAACTCAAATTCGGTATATATGTTATAAACCACCGTCGCAAGACCGGTATTGATTTTGGTGTGTATCGGACTTCTTGTGTATTCGGAGTTTTTCTACAGGGCTACGACAAATATTTCTCTTACATTATGGCCTATGAGGGGAAATTCTTGAAAGTGCGTTAGCGTTTAAACGGTATATTCGATTGAGCTCAAATTGGGTATATATGTTATAAACCACCATACTAAGAACGGTATTGATTTCGGTGTGTATAGGACTTATAGTTCTCCTACAGGGCTACGACAAAGATTTCTTTTACATTCTGGCCTATGGGGGGAAATTCTTGAAAGTGCGCTAGCGTTTAAACGGTACTTTCGATTGAGCTGAAATTGGGTATATATGTTATAAATAACCATCTTAAGACCGGTATTGATTTTGGTGTGTATAAGACTTATAGTTTTTCTACAGGGCTACGACAAAAATTTCTTTTATATTATGGCATATGGGCAGAAATTCTTGAAAGTGCGCAATCGTTTAAACGGTGCATTCGATTGAGTTTCAATTTGGTATATATGTTTGAATTATTCATCGATTAAAATTTATTTAAATGCTTGGTAATGATCTTAATCGTAAGTGTTCGGAAAGTCGAGTGGAGTCACTCCAGATTTTTTTAATTTGTAATTCAAATGTTTCCTTTCAAAAGATCGTATATTTTGAAATAAGTAACATAAAAATACGAGTACAAATTACAAGTAAAATTTATCCCATTAATAAGCTTTCCAAAAATGTATTAATGTCCTTCCAAAGCCATGCAGTACGTAAAGAAAGGTGAGTATTACTTAGCACAGATAAAATTGCTAAAGGGTTCACCCCGGTTGATTCTAACGCAGATAAAATCGCTAAATGGTGCACTCCGGTAGATTCTTTAGGAGAGTTGGACAACCAATCAAGTTAGCACTTTTTTATTATTTTTTTCATAGCTGACACTCTAACTAAGCTAACGTAATCGTCAAAATTCACAAAAATACTTCAAAATTTTAATTCACACGCTTTACATGTATTTTTAGTTATTTACATTTCTCTTTCACAAAAAGTTCTTTTTCTCAAAAAATACTATTGCAGTAAGCGTACAAATTACAAATGCAATTTGTCCGATTAATCAGCTATCCAAAAAAGTGTCAAAAGTATTATTGTCAAGACATGTAGTTCATAAAGTAAGGTATGTTTTTCTCAGCGCAGGTAAAAACGACTAAGGAGGTACCTACTTTCACTGTTTAGGATGGTTGGTCAAAGTTACCACTGTTTTAACGTGCTTAAAATCATAGCCACACCAGATTGTGAATATCAAATGGCTACGTGCTGTGTTACCGTGTTAGTTTCGATTCTGCGTCGCGTAAGCCCGTTTTGTTGTTATCTGGGTAATCAACTAAACAAGCATACAAAGCGCAGAGTCAAAACTAACTAACACGACGACACAGCACATAGCTGTTTTAGATTCACAATCTGATGGTGTTAAGGTTTCAAGCACGTTAAAACAGTGGTAACTTGATTGGTTGATCAACCATCCTAAACAACGAACGTTGGTTCCTCTCCTTTGTCGTTTTAACCTGCGCTAAGTAAAACTTAACTTTCTTTATAAACTACATGCCTTTAAACTGACATTAATACTTTTTAGATAGCTGAGTAATGGGACAAATTGTATTTGTAATTTCTACACTTATTGCAATAGTATTTTTTGATATAAATTACATTTTAAGACAGGAAAATGTACACCCTCCAAAAAAAGTATTCGAGGAAGAGAGAAATTTCCTACGTTGGTTTCGTATATTAAAAATTATTTATTACACAATATAAATTAGGCTATGTATAAATATGACTTTCCATATTTCTGTCAAGTTGTGCGTTTTTCAAAAACTCGATTATTATTCGCGAATCTGAAATAGGAAATTTCTCTATTGCTCGAATACTTTTTTTGGAGGGTGTACATAACTAAAAAAATGCATGTAAAGCGCGTGAATTAAAATTTCGAAGTATTTTTTTTTTAATTTTCGAGATTACGTTAGCTTAGTTAGAATGTCAATTATGAAAAAATAAATTAATAAAAGCGTTAACTTGATTGGTTGGCCAACTAAAGAATCAACGGGGGTGCATCTTTTAGCGTTTTTATCTGCACTAAGTAAAACTAACACTTCTTTATGAATTACATGTATTTGGATGGACGTAAACATACTTGGGCAGCTGACTAATGGGAGAAATTTTCTTTGTAATTTGTCTGTTTACTGAAATGTTATTTATTTAAAAAAATACGATCTTTTGAAAGAAATCCTGTAATTAAAAATTTAAAAATTACATGCAATGTCTCGTGAATTATGATTTGAAATAGCTTTTATGATTATGTTTTTACCTTAATCCTTACCTTACCTTAATCCTCATTTTTTTAAGTTACCTTTACCCTTAGTTTTCTACTTTTTATGATTATGTTAGGTGAAGTAGAGTTTCAGCTATGAAGATAAATTTAAATGAAATCCATTTAATAAGCATAATTGTTTGAATGTCTAATTTTGGGTTATTCTAGAAACAAGTTTAAAATTCAGATTTATGGAAAACTATTGAATGTCGGCCACGCCTATGGGGGTGAAATATGTAACATTTTGATTCTCCAATCACGTTTTAAAAGGAGTATGTCGAGTTACCATTAACTCTGTATATACCGTTGAAAACAATACCAAATTAGTAAAATTTACCCCATACATTAATGAGGCGGTGTACCAAATTTGAGCCTTTTATCACACGAAGTCGCATAGATATCTTTAAAGAAAAAGGATCGGGGACTATACATAATTTTTAATGTAAACGCTTATTGCTAGAGTGGAAAAAAATAATTTCCTTCGTCATTTTTGTAAGACCCCTGAAATACGATCACTAGACGCGATTTTTTGCTTTCGAGATCCATGGAAAATTGGTTTAAGTCAGAGTTAAATTTATCTTAATATAACTGACACTTTTTGAGCTGTAACTCTGAAACTTTGTACGTCATCTCTTGAGTATATGGGACACATTTTACTCATTGGAAATTGTTCTGTGTAGGGGCCTTATACAGATTAAAAAAGTGTAACTTTTTGTAAATTAACGACAGGATTTTTTTTCACGGATTCTCATTTCTGACCTTATTTTGAACATTTTTTTTCAATTTTCAATGTCCATTTATCTCTAATAGATACAGAATTAATGACGTTACCACCTTTTTGAAATATACAGTAATCCCCCCCCCCCTTGAACACGGTAGATTCGTTCCGCGTTATAGGAAAACGCGTTGTAGGACTATTCTCGTATAACGCGCTCTATGACTCCGTATAACGAGTTATGAACAAATGATTCTAGTAAATCGAATATTGAGGAAAAACTAAATATGTGCGAAATATGTGCATCTTATTAAAATTAAACTGAGAGCATTTTAAATAAAACACTTGCACATATGTAACTAAAAAAAACAGTTAATTAAAAAAATTACATTATTCCAAAAATTGTTATGTTATTTGTTTATTCGCTGTCGGAGCTATCTGAAATAACGTTCCGCCGACATCTTTTTTTAATAAAATCTTCAAATATTTCACAATTTGAAGCTTTGTTATTCTCTTTACTTAAGAGAATATCTTCTTGTTCGTCTATATTAATTGAAATTTCACTAGCTAATGATTCTTCATTTCTATTTTATGTTTCTTCTGAATTTTTACATATGGTGCAAGACAGTATTGAAGATTTATTTTAAATTCACTAGATCGTTCCGCTGAAGAATCACGATGGAAATGAAATCGCCTAATATGAAAACGCGTGTGTTATAAGAGTATCGTGTTATAGGGGGGATTACTGTATACATTTATATATATATATATATATATATATATATATGTGAGTGTGTGTGTGTGTGTGTGTGTGTGTGTGTGTATAATTTTCTCAAATTTAATTTAAAGTAAATATACATAATGCCTATAATATCGCATTTGTCTTTTTAAACACAATAACCATTATATAAAAAATGCCTATTCTGAACATACAGCATATTATAAAATATATGTCTGAAGTATGTTTGAAGAATTCAAGATTACTGGGCAAATTTTATGACTTACCGTACTTTCATCATATCAAATCAAATGTAAATTAGTTCATGTAAATGTAAATGTAAATGGAATATCTAATAGTGTTTAAATTTATATCAAAACACGAAAATGTCATTTTGTATTCCCTTTCAAATGCTACAAAACTGTGCCCAAATTGAATCAATTATCTAGCAATTAGTATTTTCAAAACATAACGAACATTAAAGTATGAGGTGAAAAAATTATGCAAGTAATCCAGGCCCTGTTGTTAATAAAGTATAAATGATCTTTGAATCAACTTTTTTTTTAAATGAACATTTTAATAATCATTTAAAAATTTTGCAAATACTTTTAACTTATACATTTTCTTTGAAATGCAGATTTTTTCTTCTGCATTCTGAGCATTTCAATCGCCCGCTGTGACTTTAAGATATACTAGAAATTTACAAATTTCAATTGATGTACAACTATATGTATTGTACTAGAACTTACATTTAAACACATACAAACGAAACCCTCTGATGTTTAGAAAACCACGCCAATATGGCATATTTTCCTAAATATTGGCATATTTATGAAAATATGTCATAATGGATACCTTAGAATGTTAATAATTATTTCACGAAACTGCATGGCTAAAACTGAAGATTAAAGAATTAATTTTATTTCAAAAGATGCAAATTCCAGAGCACATATTACAGTGGATTTAAATGCTAATTAATTTTAAAATATAATTAAATCCTCTAAATTTTCGTTGAAACAGTTTATCTTTATTCATGAAAATCTAATATCAATAACTAAACTTATCATTTTATTAAGAGCATAATTCAGCTAAAAACAATCTTTAAACGTGGTACGCATAATTTCAATTACTAAATTAAAATCAATCAACAAACAAGAAGTATAAAAATATTATACATTCACGCAATCCTTTGAAAAATATGAAAAATGATATCAAAAATAATTAGCTTCAAAGTTATTTATTCCCGTTAATACTTTCAATTAATGTCTTTTATTAGCTGAAGAATTTCTATCACATATAAATAAATTTATTTATAGTAATATTCATGTTGAATTTACTTAATTAAAGTTAAAAATATTTAGCGCCGTCGGAATTTCTTTCATTTTAATGAAAAGGGATAAAAAGTAACAAAATATTTTTAAAATACTTTAAATTTTATTAATTAAAGGAGACATTAAACAAAATTATAATTTTTTTTTCTGAAGACATGTTCTTGAAACCACATTTATAACTTTGAATTAATATTCTAAAGTTAAATCATCGATGAATAATGCTTTCAATGTTTAAAAATGAAAATAAATAAATAAAAGACAAATATTATAAGATCTTAATTAGCACATACGTGGACATCATTTTTAATACTCGCTTTTGAAAACAATTCTTAGGTTATTTACTTGGGTAAAAGTAGAAGTCAGTTTTATTTTTTAGAATAAAAAACATTGTTTGAAGTATTCAACAAATATTTTTTTTAAAAACGACTTAAATTACATATCGTAACCAATTAGACAAATAACGGTACATGGAACCGATTATTTTAAATTATCACAGAGTAATAAAATTTATTTTTGCATCCTTAAGTTCTTAATTTAAGTAAGTGATTCTATTTTTTTTTTCATTACAGTGAAAATTTACTGCTGTAGTAATTCTACAGATAACTTGATGAAAGAATAAACTGAACCGAAATAATACTTTTATATAAAATAGTCCACATTTTTATTTTCGTTTTTATTTACTATTCGCAATAAAACATCGTAATAATACATGCAATTCGCATTCGCAGAGGAAACTTGTGCAGAAAATATAAAATATTTTTTTCAGTATTTCCTGAACGTAAATCTTCAATTAAAACATGAAGCAAAACATTTGTTTGTAGAAAAGAGAATAACAAAAAATTGACTATTCGCCGAATATTGCATTTTCAGTGCTACAGGATTTTGCATCAAAATATTACGGCAAATTAGTAAACTGGAAAAAAAGATATCTGGAGTAATGAACAAGAATACTGAATGTAATATTTTTATGATACGTTCTGCAACTAAAGCATTTCCCTCTTTTTTTTTAAAGTTTAATGCATAATATATATTTATTGTTCTATTTACTGATGCTTTACGTGTACTTCACATTTATAACATATAATTTTTTCATAAAAAGAATAAGTACCTGAAATTTTTAACAATTTTACATCTGAAGCATTTATGTTTTATTTATCTGTAAAACGTATTATTTTAAAGGCTCACTGTTGTTTTGAAAAGTTGTTCATAGAATAACTATTGAAGTGTTTTCTCGTTAGTTATAAATATTAGATTAAATTATTGAATTGAAATTCTTCCCGATCAAGGGGGAATGTGCGTAAAAAACACGCCGACGTCATGAAGCTGTTAATAATAACTTCGGAATAATTGTAAACTTTTCATCCATGGCTCGTCAAAAACTGCAGTCGCAAAAAGCACTTCACTAAAGTTAATTATTAATAGGGTTGATAATTAAAATACTAACTTTTGATTGAGGAATTCATGATTTATGAAATTTATTATTAAAGAGATTTCTAACTGGTAAAGGAAAACAATGTTTCCAAACCGACATTGCTAGTTGAACCATCTTGGTCCCACCTCCGACCACTTATATGTGTTTTACAAGAGTTCAAAGCAGAGTTTTAAGCAACCGGCAAATAATGCTTAACATAAACTGCGCTTTGTATTTTGTACATAATGCAGGTACAAGTATTACATCGTTGATGGAGATCACATATTTAATAATAATTTTCATTTGTGCTTACTTTCTTAAATTTAACCCCAGAGTGCATACTGTTACCAATTGGCTACACTCACATTTTTCCTTAATAAAAAAAAATTGTAGTTTTTGTCTGAAATATGCATTTAAAATAAATATAAGACCACACGGAAATAAATTTTAGTTTTTAAAAGTGTATAGTAACATTGTTTTTAGAGCAAACAAGCATGAATTCACAACATGTGCATCCAGTTCACTGAACCAATTTTTGTCCGCATTTTTGATTACTTCTAATTTCTATTGCTAAATGAAAATGAATACAAAACTATTAAAAATAGTAGTATTACGATTAAATAATGTATAATCAGGCTATATTACTTTCTTTTGTTTTATGAGATCTATAGAGTGGGCACTCTAATTTTTCGGATTTGAATATTTTTCATGATTTTTCTGGGAAACTACAAGCTGAAATTTTTAAAAAATATTTTAAGCATCCAAGCATAAGTATCCAAGTTTATATCCAAGCATAAGTAAGCCTAAACAAAGCTACAATTTTATTTTCAGCCATTTAAAAAAATCATGCATTGTATGGTTAATACATTTTAAATCAGGCATATTAACTTTAAATTCTCTTCTTTTTTTTCTGCACCGGCTTTCAGAATTTTACTTTCTATACTTTTTTTACACCGTCTTTCAGAATTTTCTATAACGCTTTTTTTTCCACATGTTAAATTTCAATGAACTGCTTATTTATCCGGACTTCATGCTTAAATTATTTTTTTTCACCCTTTGCTCTATATCAATATTAAGTCCGTTATATTCCTTTAACATTCCTAGTTGTTAAGAACATCTTTTTATCTCATTCAGAACATTTACTTTTTATCAATATGCATCTATGCTTAACGTCTTCATTTACGTACTTCCCTATATCTGTCATTATCAAATATGGGCATGGCCTCACATCAGTTAAAATACGGCTGAACTAATTTTCTTTCACACGGGTTTTCTGTAATTTGGTGCCCAGCTCTTTGCTATGTCTTGCCATCCTCTCTCTTGAATAAGAATATTCTGCGGTTTTTGCGGCGTCTTTAATAATGCATGTATTATTGGCTCTCGTTTGGGCGTTCTTTTAATGTGCCAAGTTTAACTTTCTCGCTAATCTCCTGATCAATCTTCGATCGAATTTGACTTCTGATTAATCAGGAACATATCATCATGCAATCGTTTCTAAGACATTAAATAGAAGTTTTCCTCTTCTATAATTGTCTCTCTTATAATTGTTTCGCAAAGTGACGTTGACCTGGATAATTTGCGTGACTTCACAACGCTCTGCAAATGTACTTTGTTTCGCTTCTAAAAGTAAACTTTCCATAGTAATTTAAATCGCCTCAACAAAGAAACATCAAACATCTTTATACATATTTTTTCATTATTGAGTACAAATCCATGCATACATTAATTAATAAGTCATTGATAGATAGAATTAAAGAATTATTTTTACAGTTAAACCTCGTTAACGGTAAGCCACTTGAAATAACGGTTTACACGAAAAAATGTGTTTGATCCCTTCAAAACACATGTATATTACTTTTTTACAAGCTGTAGGCTCACGTGAAATCTGTCTGAACATTATTCCCGCGGCCCTTTTTATTTAGCTTTAGCTAGGTTTGACTGTCTAATGTGGAATTGCGTAAATTGCTTTTGAATTTTCTAATTGAGATGTATTTTACGAATAATGTTGTAGATAATTAGTCAATGTTGTACTGTAATAAATAAAAACTTTGCATAAAAACACGCATATAATTATACTTTTAGATAGATACGATCCTTTTGACTGAAAATTCGTCCAGTATTCCTTTTTCAAAGCCCTTCTTCTCACAAAACAGTGGGAACGGTAAAAGATCTTTTTCAGTTCCAACTGTGTTGTGCGACCTTGACTAGGAAGACTGAACGCATTTTCAGTCTAAGCGATCGTATCTTTCTAAAGTATCATTTTATGTGTTTTTTTAAACAAAGTTTTCATTTATTTCACCGTTTAACACCAGTATTTTGAGTGTTTTTTCCGTAGTATTTTACTGTCTTTTATTGGTTATATGCTTGTTATATGCTTTATTTTAACTTAAATGGGTATAAAATAATAATAACTATGTTTTCGTATATTTTAAATTTACAATATTCCTAAATTTTTCGACTAAAAGTAATAGCACAAAATATGATGTTTAATAAATATTCAATATATATTTGATTCATTAAAAATATTAGATTAAATAACCTTCTATAATACCATGAGGCTGTTATTTATTTGAAACATAAAAGATAAAAGAAAAAAAATCAGTCTAAAGGTTTCATAATAAGTCAAACTGTATAACTTAAAGAATTGACCCATTTGTGTCCAGATATTTTTGCGTCTTTCTTTGATTTTTGCTAATACCAGCAATAATAGACAATTTTTATATGTCAACTTCTTGAACAAGGGATGATTTCTTTTAAAATCATTATGTGCAAAAATGGATTGTGATTAAGTGTGATTATGGCAAAGCTACACTAGGGCGATCTTTGCAAAAACTGAATTGTCTCATCCTACTTGGTCATGTTAAAATATTTTGTGGACTTGAGCCTGAATACTCGTGAATAAAGGCTATGAAAAATAAATAACGTTAAAAGAAAATATATTTATAAAAACACTCTAGATCCGTATATGCATGTATATATATAAATGTATAAAAACTTGGCTGTGCGAGCGTCGTCAGGGGAAAGACCCCCCCCCCCCCTGAAACCCTCCAATTTTTTAGTTTCATTATTGCCATATTAAAAAAGATATTAATTGGCTATGTCATTTTATCTCTCATCTTTCGTGTATTTTGCCTGGTAACCCTATGTTGAAATTTTTATGATTCTAAGCTATTTATAGAAAAATACATGCGATTCATATTCTACAGCTTTCGAAATATTGTAACAATAGATTAAAGCTGTTGTGAACTAATAGTATTTAAATATATGTAAAATTATGTTGCTTTTTTGAGACACATTTTTCGGGCAATTTTCAATAAATCGGGTGAGAGATAAAATGTCATAGTCATTAATATATTTAGGGACAAAAAAAGGCGGGGTTCCTATAATGGGAGTATACTGTCCTACTTATAATTTTATAATATAAAAATATTTTTCTTTCATTATTACATTAATTTTCTGATATAAACAAACTTATTATTTGTAATTTGTTATTATTAATAATCATTATAGTTTTAAATACAATATGTTATATTTAATTGGCTATAGCATTTATTCTATTCAATAATTTTAAATTCATTATTATTCAAAATATTTTTAATTTAATTAATATACCTGGATACTAATAATGTTTAATAATATTACCCTATAAATTTGGCAACGCCTTTATCTTCTTCTTTCCATTGTTACACTTTTATTTTGTGGCAACACCGGTTTTAACTTACTACAATTTTTAATTTTGGCAGAAATTTATGCTCGCCTTCCATGTGCTTGCTACCACTCTAAATTGGTATGTCGATTTTTGAGTGTTTTCATTAGTATTTTGATTAATAATTGTTTTCTTTTTTATTGTAGGATAGAGTCTAAAATGTGTGGAGTGAATATCTCTTTTGATATGCCACACAACCGAAATTCTACTATTTTGTTTGTCTTTAATTATAATCTACTGGTTATGGCTATCCTTTATGGCTTATACTTTTTGTTCCATTCTATTATCACATTGTTAAAGTATACTTTATTTGGATCAGCATCTGTTTTTTTTTATTTTTTTTTACGTGAGGTTTGTAATTCTTACATCTGCTGTTATATATTTTTTCATGTGGGGTAGATCATATTTGAAGTATACTTTGTGTTTTACTTATTAGTTATTAATGACTATGTCCTTTTATCTCTCACCCCCTTTATTGAAAATTGTCCGAAAAATGTGTCCCCGAAAGGCGACATAATTTAACATATATTTAAATACTATTAGCTCACAACAGCTTTAATCAATTGTTGCACTATTTCGAAAGCTGTAGAATATGAATCACATGTGTTTTTCTATAAATAGGTTATAATCATAAAAATTTCAACATAGGGTTACCAGGCGAAATACACGAAAGATGAGAGATAAAATGACATATGACATAGTCAATTAATATCTTTTTGATATGGCAGTAATGAAACTAAAATATTAGGAGCGTTCAGGGGGGTCTCCCCTGACGAGGCTCGAACAACCGAGTTTATATGTATATATAGATATATAAACTCGGTTGTTCGATCCTCGTCAGGGGGGAGACCCCTTTCTGAACCCCCCCCTAATGTTTTAGTTTCATTATTGCCATATTAAAACGATATTAATTGACTTTGTCATTTTATCGCTCATCTTTCGCGTATTTCGCCTGGTAACCCTATCTTGAAATTTTTATGAGTGTAACCTATGTATAGAAAAATACATGTGAAGCATATTCTACAGCTTACGGAATATTGTAACAATAGATTAAATCTCTTGTGAACTAATAGTATTTAAATACATGTAAAATTAATGTCGCTTACTTTTATGTCGCTTTTTTATGTCGCATTTTTGGGACACATTTTTCAATAAAGGGTGTTGAGCGATAAAATGACATGGTCATTAATATTAAATCTCAGTAGGTTTGCTTTATCGGATATTCACAACAATCATTGTAAAACAATGTAGACATTCTGCATAAATTCGTCGTGAAAAATGTACAATTTCATGTACTCTAATTATTCGTCACAATAAATGCAATATTTTAGATAATTTGTTATTTAATTGCATTTAAATTAACGTCCCAGTACATTGGGCAATTCAAAATTTTCATATCCAATTAAATTATATTGCACGACAACATTCGTAACGAATGAAAATTATAGAATAGGCAGATGCGATTCTTAAAAATATCTCATTATATAGACAGATGACTGAGAAAAATTGGAAGGGATTTACATTAACTTGCAAATAAAGTCTACGATTACTATTCCTGAAACAAGTTACGCTGCGACAGATGTCTTTCAGCTGACCAAACCTGAAGAGATAGAGAGACTAAATAGTTAAACGCAGTATTTATTTCATTGATTATTTTACTCCGTATGTTATAGCCAAATAAATATGATATATTTACTTTAACTTGAAAATATGTCAGAATGTAAGGAATTTCATATTCATTATTACACAAAATATAAATTGAAACACGTTAAGGTATAATTATATGTTATAAGAATAATTGCCAGTTCTGATGTATAGAAAAAATTTCTTTGTACATGGAATATTCTGAAAATAGATTGGAATATTTTCGATTCAAGTAGTTTCGTGATATCTTATTTATCTCTCGATAAACGTGGATTCAAATTTATTTAAATGAAAAATATTTTCATTTATATGTTTAAAGTTACTACATTTGTTCATAATAAAATATTGTAAAAAATGTGCAAGAGGGATATTTTATGCAGGTACTATTTTTTTGCATATTTTAAATATAATGAAGAAATTTATGTCGATTAAGCAAACTTTTTCAGAATTTATATATTTGAAGCGATAAATAATCGTGATAAATTCAACTGCGAATTCCATAGAAATATGTCATGATTTGAATACCAAACTAGTGTACATAAACTGCAAGGAAGTATAATCAATCAAACTGATTTAAGAGACGTTTGGATTACAAATTTGATTAATTCTATAAATGAATATAATTGTAGATTTGAATACGTTTTCATTACTTAATACGCATACAAATTGTGTCAGGTACAAAATTAAAACATTAGTTGTAAAAGTATTATTTTCGGAACCATTAAAGTACTAAAATAATAATAATATAATAAAAGGAATATGGTCTATTACATGCGTTCTGATAAGCTTCGTATTATTAAATTTTTAAGAAGGAAAGTACTGCAAAAATTTTTAGTTTGACATATTTTTATTTATATATAAAAACTTTACTTTTCTTGAATCATTTATAAATGTTTTATATTGCATTTTCTATCGTGCCACATTCTTCTCAATTTTACAATTTCCGCGCCTTCTGAGAGTTCAAGCTTTTTACAGCGGTTTGCGAATTTGTTTTGTCCACATCTAAATTACTGCCTGCCATACGAATTCGGTGCAGTAGATCCCGAAGCCATGATAGAATTTTGCACAGTTTTCCCCAATTCATTGCTTAACATTATCCTGTTTAAGGATTATTTATTTCCTTTAATTGTTTATTCTTTCCTTTATTACATCTACAGTCTGAAGGTCGTTTTTTTTCTCATTAAAATAATTGAATTTTAGTTTTTTGTTGAATTCATGATTGTCTCTGACGAATATTGAATTAGGGTGTATCTTTATTTTATTTTTTTTCGAAATATTTGTCATCTGATGTCTCAAAATTTGTATATTGATATAAAAAAGACGAATGAAAAATTTGATGGGTCACAACAATGTTTTGGTGTATCACATTGAACTTGAAATGAAAAAAAAAGCTACCAAAAATACTTTTCCAAATTCTTAGGCTCTCGAGGTTTTAAAAGTAGTAGGGGAAGGTGGCCCAAAATGGTTCTAGCGTGTAAAACGATTCACATACATTTTGTTCGAGATAATTCTTTATCTTTTAAACCGAATGTGAAGTGTATAATGAGCATTTTTGTGAAAACTGTACTGTGTATGGAGAGTGTGCCAAAGCTGAAAGATCTGCACTTGAAAAAAAAAGGAAATTTTGATCTCAAAAACGCATGTCGTTTTGGCCGTCCAGTTGAGTTATATGAGCAGCAATTAGTAAACCATCATTTGCAAGAAAATTCGAGTCAACAACTATGTTTACCATCATGGAAAAAGGAATGCTCCCACACTGCTACAAAGAGACTCGTCATTCGTCAGAAAAACTTTAGAAGTGTTCAGCATTTAAAAAATCTGTGGGAACTTAGTTGCCAAACATCTAATTTTATATTAAATTCTGTACTATAAATTTTCCTTACTTACCATAAAAAATTGAATCAAATTAATTATGTAATTTTATACTATATAATACGTTAAAAACCACGCATATGTTTTAAATTTAACACAAAATTGAACTTAGATATGTGAACTAAGGAATAATTTCTTTAATAAGACTTGCAGGACTTTGGTACTCAAATCTCCCATCCATTTTTTTCACACTCTTTAGAAATTTTTGATATTAAACCTTAGCTTCCGAACTTTAATAGTATTTAAACGGCTTAAAATTCTCCAATTGGACATGAAATTCATGTCAAACATCATTAGGCTCATAAGAGAGACATTTAGACATCAGGATTTTTCATGCTTAATGAGGATTTTGAGTTTTTCAAAGAAATATTAAATTTTTACGTTTAAAAGTAGTTTGAATGTTAATACGTTTTATTTCATTTAATTTTTTTTCATCCCATTAGGATTTAACAGAATCAAACGTAAATATACTGTGAAATTTTAATACTGTGAAAGACTTTAGAATAAACTCTTAATTGGAAGGATAAATGCTCCGTATTCCTTTGTGTGCTTGGAAAATGGATCTAAAGTAAAATATTAATATTTGCCTTGGTACTTTAGATATATATTTTGTAACACTTGATTGTGCAACAATTAATTACTTCCTTGTACGTAGTATAAAGAAGTAATGTGATCCCGAAAAATTTTGGGGGCCAAATTTCGACAAAAAAACCGATTTTGACTACCTCTAAATTGAATTTAAAAATTTTTTTCGATGCACCCTATCGTAGGCTAGCATGCACGATCATATTAACGCGTCTGCAACTAATTTTGACCAGTGGCGAGTCTGCTGTGGCCAGTTTTTCCATGCCGTCTGTACGTACGTACGTACGTACGTATGTATGTAACTCGCATATCTCAAAAACTATTGGTCGTAGAATTTTGAGATTTGATATTTAGGATTGTTCTATGATCTAGTTGTGCACCTCCCCTTTTGGTGGCAATCGAATGGATAGTTTATGTACAGGACCGCCCAAAAGATTCGAAGTACATTACGCTCTATGGGCCGAAATTCATTAAACTCGCCTAACTCAAAAGCTATTAGGCGTAGAATGTCGAAACATCATATTTTGGATAGTTGTAACATCTAGTTGTGCACCTCTCCTTTTGGTTCCATTCGACTGGATAGTTTATCTACAGGACTGCCCAAAACATTCGAAATACATTACGCTCTATGGGGCGAAATTCATTAAACTCGCCTAACTCAAAAGCTATTAAGCGTAGAATGTCGAAACTTCATATTTTGGATAGTTGTAACATTTAGTTGTGCACCTCCCCTTTCGATTCCATTCGACTGGATAGTTTATCTACAGAACCGCCCAAAAGATTCGAAATACATTACGCTCTATGGGCCGGAATTCATCAAAGCGTTTTTTAGAGGTATTGGGCTATTTCAAACGACTCAGAAGTGATATATGCTGTAAAGAGTTGGAAAATGAGTTTCTCCATTAAAAAAAGTGTCTTTATCATTTGTAGTTCTTCTACAGGAACACTCAAAAGATTTCCAATACATTACGGTCAATGGCAATTTTAGGGGCATTCATCCATTTCAAGCACAATACCGTCCTACCACATAAGTTAGGTAATGGTCCGACCACGGTCACGTGCCTCCCTCAAGAACTATGCCAAAAGTCGCCAAGCTTGGCGACTCTTTTGTGTACGTGTGTGCATATTTAACTCTCAAATCTCAAAAACTATTATGAAATTTCATATATAAGATTGTTGTAACATCTAGTTGTGCATCTCGATTTTTGGTTAAAATCTACTGGAGAGTTTATTTACAGGACCACCGAAAAGAATTTCAGTAATTTAATGTCTATGGACATCTTCAATATAATACAATTGTAGACAGTCATTGTTTGGTACATGCCCAAAATCTCGCCGTCTGTCCTCGACCTTGGCGAGTTTTGCCGAAATGTCGCCAAATTTGGCGATAGTCAGTCATTTGGTCCATGCCCAAAGTATCGCCATTTGTCATCGTTCTTGGCGAGTTTTGGCGAAATATCGCCAAATTTGGCGATAATCTGTCATTGTTGGTCCATGCTTAAAATCTCGCCAAATGTCGTCGACATTGACGAGTTTCGCCGAAATATCGCCAAATTTGGCGCCAAAAATTATTTCGTATTTTGTATAACTCTAAAACTTTAACCCGTACAATTTTGAACTTTTGTATTTAGAACTATATTATAATATCTAACTGTTTTCAATATCTTTTTTGACACCAATCGACTGGGAATTTATTTACAGGGTGAGCCAAATGACTTTAAATACATTAAGGTGTATGGATGCATTCAATTCATTGAAAGTCAGTGGTCAATGACTACTTTGGCTATCCCCAAAATCTCGCAAACTATCTCAAGTTTGTCGGCTTTTGGTGAAATATCGCCAAATAAAGTGTCAGAAGGAAATCTTTCAAATTGAACTCAGCTTGGCGATATCGAAATATTTGGCTAGAAATCGCTATACCTTACTATTATTGATATTTTATCTCTTTCAAACAAATAAGTTTAGAGGAAGTGCGTAAAAAACATTTTTGAATTAATAGACGTGCAAGGAAGTCATGTGTTGGACACATCAGATTTTTTTATTCTACATTACAATTTTCTTAGAGTTTATGAGAATCGGATATATGTGAAATGCTGTATTCGATAAATTAAATAAATGGCACATTTGAAAATTAAACTATTTTACTCGTAATATGATACACTATAATATTTCGTTGATTTATTTAATAATGTTCTCTTAGTACAGGAGCTTAGTTAAGTTAAAATTATAATCTTTCGCGTATTAGCACAATTGAGTATATTTTGGTAAAATTTAAGACATACAAGCGGTTTATAACTACAATTATGTTTCCATTTTTTTCAAGTATAATATGTAAATTATATAAGAGAACAACGTTCTCTGGATCAAATGGAAAAATAAGAACACTTAAAAGAAAGGACTTTTTATTTATTTACTTTTTGTGGATGTGTATCGGAAGATAAAATGTATATTTTTTTATGTTATTTGATTCAAGTTTCTTTATTTTCTTCTTTCATTTAATTTCTAACAATTAGATACTTTTATGGGTTTTGCTCAATCTTATTTCTTAGTCTGGAAATACGTTCGCATAATTTGTGGTACATGTAATTTTGATCTCTCGTGCCTTGTACCTTAAATATACTTATGAACCTCCATAAATATGAACGCACTTCACAATAAAAGAGATACTTCTACAAATTAGGCTAAATTGCGATCCAAGGTGTGCAAAGATATGCAAGGAAATGATTGTGAGATTTCGATACATATAAACACTAATTTGTTATACATATCATTTTGAGTTGGTGTGCTTAGAATCTGAAATGTTCCTTTGAATATTCATCCACATAAACGGACTGCAAAATCGTTTTGCTAACACAAGTAAAGTGAGCTGGCATGCAAACAGAACAGGTGGGTTAGGAACGGACACTGAACCAGGAGTTATCAGATATGTACTTTCGCTCTCTGCTTCCTGAACCGCGCGGAGTATTAAAGTATTCAACATGGAAGCACTGAAATAATCATCTACTACGATTGGCTCTTATTTCAAGAGAAGAATATTAATGCACATGTTCCGAATCCAATTTATAATGGGTGATTCATAAAAGATAGGCAATTTTTAAGAGGTGAAAGTACGCACCCAAACAAACAATTTTTATCAAAGAATGCATGGTTGAAAACAAAACGTAAACACGTTAGAGGGCTCCAAAAATTATGTCCTTATACGAGACAAAAACACACAAAGTATGATAAAGTTAAGGTATAAAAGCAAAATTTAATGGAATGTGATTACAAGAATTGTTCAAAACATTTACCGGTAGCTGCTATGCACGCAGTTCAACGACGGAGAACAGATTGACGAACATTTTGAAACACACCAGGCATATAGCGAACTTCACCAGCAGCGGGCGAAAACTTGATGACAAGTTCCTCTGTAGATTCAATGGAAGTCTCATTCATAAGAGCCTTCAGCTGTCCTCGCAAAACGAAATCGAGACATGAAAGATCTGGCGCGTGTGGTGGGCAAGCTACAAGACTATCTCGCCCAATCCATTTGTTTGGAAAGGTTACGTCCGTATATTTTCGAACTCTTCGTGCATAATGAGCTTGTGTCCCGTCCTGCGACATTACCCGTCGGACGTGTGGAGGAATGTCTTTCAACATGTCTGGCACCATCTGTTGCAGAAACGCGAGGTATTTATTCCTGTCAAGGCGTTTTGGCAGAAGATAAGGGCAGAGTAAGAGGTCGCCGATTATTCCTGTCCAAACATTGATAGAAAAACGTCCGTGATGCTAAAATTGATAAATGACATGTGGATTTACTTCTGCACATACATACTCATTGTAGGTGTTAAATGCACCATCATGCGTGAAGGCACATTTATGCGTGCAAAGAACAATTGAAAGAAAATTTGTATTTAGAACAGCATTCCGCTGCAGAACTCAGCGGACAAATTCCACACGACGAAGATAATCGCTGTAATCAGTGCCTGGACTCGCTAAATATGATAAGTGTGCAAAAGTTCATCGTTGAGTACTCGCGATGCTCTGGATTGCGATACCTGTAATTGTCTACCGACTGCTCGTGTACTTGTACTTTGATCAGCCGTCGTATCCAAAATGGCTTCTTCTATCATTACATCCATCCTTGCCCCACCTGCATCGGACCGGGAGGAAAGAATTTTTTGCCATGCAAAATGTATACTTTTCACTACATTATCACACACACCTATACATATATAAGAGTTGTAGTAGTCGTAACTCCCCCCCATGAAAAATTTCTAGCTACGCCCCTGGTCTCGCACAACTGTCGGTACAAGCGCTCAAATGTTTTCTGGTTGGACAACTGCTTGTTGGGCTATATCGCTCTACGTATAATCATTGAGCTTCAGGTTATTTCCAAAATTAATTTTCAATCTAAAAGAATTAAAATATTTTATACGTGAGAAAATTCACAGCAAATTTTAAATAGTTTTTGTTTGTGAAAATAAAACTATGATGACGTCATTTAAGAAGATCTATTGATGACGTCAAAGCTTCAGTTGTAAGGCTATATCTAGAAAGTGTCTGTATGGTCCACCCTTTCGTAAACGTCCTGCAAGAGTTCTACGGAATATTCAAGTTCTTGAGACAGCATCATGTGAACTTGTTTGAACAATTTTTAGTGCAACCAAAAACATGAATAATTGCTTTTGCATTTGCTGAAAAAGAATATGCTGGTACTAGCTGTGTAGCACTGGTGCACTAGGTGTAAGAGCACAATGTGCCAAAAAACTATTGTTCACTGGTGTAAATCACTTACGCACTGACCTGTTTTTCATATGTACACATATTTTTAAAAAGCATGTATTTTTCTCACTTCTAAACGTATATACACCCAATCTCGATATCTGGAAGTCGAAGCGAACACATAAAGAATTCGAGATATCGTGTTCTGAAGATTACGAGGTGAAAAAGAAGGGGGTCAGTGTGAGTAGGAAAACGCATTTATTCGAGATATAAAGGTTTTCAACCTATAAAGGTTCGAGGTATTGAGGTTACACTGTAATTTGCTATACAATGTTATGTTTAACTAAGCATATTAAGTTTTGAAAAAAATAATTATAATATTTACAAATTGAAGATACGACATTTTAAACAAAATTACTGTTAAGAAAATAAATGCATACTCAAAACAAACACAATGTTTTTACCTTACTACTGAGCTTACGTTACAAACGAATTACTAATTTTGTGCAGTAAATATGCGTCATCTGTCTACACTTGCATGTGAATAACGGGAGCAGTGCTTATTTTCTGGATAAAAGGTAGTACATTTGCCAATTCAGGGTATAAGCTATCTCCATTAGAAATTTTATTCAAAACCGCAAAGCCGTTTCATCGTGAAAGAGTAAAAAAGAAACTGTACATTTATAATATTAGTACGAGTAGCATGCTTGAGATGCTCTACTGCCAAAACAACTTTACCCGATTGTCTGTTGCACATTCAATGGATTCGATGTTGTGCCTTTTGCCCTTTCTTCTTGTTTGAACTGCTGTCCATACCTACAACGGATAGCGTGCACAATGTTAACCCATTTGTGCCTGGATATTTTTGCGACTTTCTTCGATTTTTACTGACAACAGAAATAATAGATAAATTTCTGATGTCAACTTCTTGAACAAGGGATGATTTCATTTAAAATCATTAAGCATATTAATCGAAATATCAACATCCTACTTGATCATGTTAAAATATTTTGTAGAGTTGAGGCTCAATACTCATGAATAAAGGCTAGGAAAAATAAATAACGTTTTCGACTAATAGAGAAAATGCGGTCTCAAAAAAGGGACACTAGGCATAAATGGGTTAAGTTTACGAACTTTTCTATAATTCTTTCGCACGTTAAATTCTTTAAATAATGGCTATGAAACCGGTCCTAATTTACAGTAAATATACTCTAACTTCAATTATTTTCTTTCCAGTTTTACATTTGACGACAACTTACTGCACGCAATCGTTTTAGAAAATAATACATTCTGTACTTAATCGACCAACACATAAAAAAAATGTTGCAAGTGATTTTGTTGTGTCTTGCCCTACCCTAAAATATACATACAAGGGTTTACATAATTTGAATGAAGTTCTGTAAGCCTCCCATGGAAATTATGAAAATTTCCTTGCATATCTTCACCATATTTTGTTTTAAACGACGCAGCGAGTTTAATTAAAATGAATGAAAACACTTTTCATTAATTGAGCTGTAAAAATTGTTACAAAATAATTTTTGAAAATGAATATTGCAAGATTTTTTTTCTGATTTTTTGGTAATATAAATTTAATAATGCTCAATACAAATTTTAATTGTAATGTAAAATAAGATATAGGATAAATAATTATTTTTTTTAATTTTATTTTTCATTTATAATTAGACTTCTTTGTCTAGACAAAATTATTTTTGTTAACTGTTCATATATTTATCTTCAGTTACTTAAGTGTAAACAGCGTCATTAATAAAGAAAAAGAAAAAAAATCTAAGATTCACGTTTCATATTTAATTTGATTAACAGATTTTTTGTGATTGCTACCTATAATAAAAGTCATTTTTCTCCAATTGCAAATGCGATATTTAATATTTTTTACTATTTATTTAAACTTTCATACATTTTAAATGTAATGTCATTACTACTTTCTATCATAAATACAATATTTTATAATTTTCTTATTAGATCTCTAAAACAAGGAAAAACTTAATTTAGTTAGGTCTTTTTACAATTGTTTGTTTTTCATTGTAATAAATTTTATGCACAAGATACTTGATATTTCTGTAATAACATTTTACATGTGCTTAACAGATAGAATTTTAATGTTTTTAAAAATTACAAAAGTATTTTATTTTAGAATACTTAAAACATAAGTAGCCTTATTGTAAAACAGCTTAAAGTAGTAATTCTTTTCTGTCTTAAAATATGAGGAGAAATGTTTCATGTATTGACCCCTTAGGCACATTTGTATGACTGCGTTTCGTCACGAAATTGCCTTGCTTGAGTAACGAATAAAGAGTATGTTTTGTCATTCAAACTAGAACAAAAATAAACATGCATATCCTTGTTCATGGCAGTATTGCTAACAGTTGTAGTTCGTGATTTGTAGGGACGTCATCAACGAGAGAAATTTGGTGGTTCGAAAAGACCACGAAGGTCGGCAACTGGTGGTCTGAAAAACAAACCTGGCAGATACAAGTTAGAATTGTATTTCTATATTTCTTATACGCATTCCTTATTATTACATATATCTGTACTTCTATTCAAAACAACACAACACATTTCAAATTCTGGTTCAAACTAATAAATATACAGAGTTGCCAACTGCTTCAGAATATAATAAACCACTTTATTTTAAACAGTAATTTTTGGGTTAAATTATAACAAAATTTTGAAGTTAAACTTATGGGCTGATTGTCATTTCTAAAAAAATAGTAAAAAAAGACTACTGTTAACAAAAAGTGGCTTATTATATTCCGGAGACATTGGAAATCGGCATATATGCATATAAATATACAATTTTTATTAAAAAGTATAGTAATTATACCAAATAATAACTAATAGCCAGTAATGAATAATGTAATAACGATTGACGATTTATGTATAATGAAAACGGGAAAAGGTTGTTTTCTTAGCTCTATGATTTCAGGAGACAAAATTGTAGCCCATGTTTACTTTTTTTGTAACGACTGGCTCGCATTTAGCAGCAGTTGTCGCTTTGTCGCCATGCTGGTGACATCCCTATTGCTTTGTAACGGTAGTAGGACGGCATTTCTTTCAGTCAAGCTTGCGAATTTAGCAACTTTGTGACTAAATCTAGTCATGACATCCATTCCCAGAATTTCTGAAAATAAATCCTTATTCATAGGTTTAAGATCGTTAAGTACAAACGTATTAAGCAATCGATAACATGGAATTTTTGATTAGTGGTTTCACTCACGGTAACATAGATCAAAAACGTCACTCAATATTGCAGCACATGCGTGAGATTTAATTTCGCGCATTATATGTTAATGCATTACGAAAGAACTCCCTATTTTGTATGATAAAACTAATTGATAAAGTATCCGAATTATCTATTGTGGTTAGTGAAAATTATTATGAGTCTTTCACATTTAATTTATTTTTTTTGATTATCAATTATTTTTCTATTGAGTATAACTAATTCAAATGATGTTCTTTATAAATCATCTCTCAATTAAAAAGTAGTGCATTTATTTCACACTATAATTTAAAAACAAATTGGTTTAAAAAAGTTATTTAACATGTAATTTTATCGCTAATAGCATATGAATGCAAATGAATATTTCAACATTAATTAAAATAAAAATTAGTTCTTCAACGGAGAAAAGTAGTTGTGTGTAATAACTAATTCCGAAAAAAATAATAAATGGTCTCTTAAGCGAGATATCAAAGTAAG
>JAWZYV010019366.1:0-24791 GCA_038373885.1 Cheiracanthium punctorium
AGCGGGGGCATGTAGACGGAGGTCACAGGTCAAAATCTCCCAACCCGCCAACGGGTCATAAATTTCCCATCAGTAACGGACACGCGAGCTATCGCATTTCGCGATAGGAGCTTTTGTGAGGGGGGTAGGAAATTGTTCCTCAAAACGCGAATCAGAAAAATTTCTGTCTGAGGAGGGGCCTTAAGCTACTTTTTTATTCCTTATAAAACAATTCCCTACATTTAATATTTTTTACACATCATCCAGAAACTGGCACACTTGAAGATTGAACAATTAAGATGTTAATGGATGTCCTTTTCATTATGTTCATGTCATTTTATCCCATATTACCGCCTTAAATATATAATCGTTTCTAACTTGATTTAAATTCCATTTTTCTTTGTAGAGCCTCTGGATACTCCGTTATTGCGACACCTGTTCATTACAACACATGCAATGCCTCTTCCATGAGAAACTCATGGCCGTCAGTAATTCCTTGATAGTCTTGTCAATCTTACGATATCTCATCATAATAAATATTCTACGTTTAGTACTTTAGAAAGAGAGGATTTTTTTAAAACCAACTGGGGATAAGAGAGCAGAGCTATCTCCTGAGGAGAATCTCGTAACTATCCATCAGCAAACCATGGAATTTCTGCTAGAGGTCATTCTCATTCTTTCTTGCAGTTTTTATCAACCATCATTGGGACTTGAAACTCTCTTGGCTTGAAAATAGCAACTGTACATCCTAATCTTCAAAGTGGTGTACCAAGTATACATATAAGACTAATGAATTAAAAAATAGGCAAGATAAGTGTTTCTGTGTACTACAAAACAAAGAATTTTCAAAATAGATGCACAAATTAAATTTAGAAGTAGTCTGTGTGGGAGTCTCTTTACAAATTGTCATTTGCTTCTTCTCTAGATCATTATTCTACCTTTCGAAATGTTTCTTACCCTGTGTCCCCCACACCAAAGAATCATCTTTTCAATCGGGAAATCATGTAATATCAAAAGAAACGATTGCTGGCAAAATGTCTAGAAACAATCTGATGGAATGGAGTTAGATCGAAAGATTTCGAAATTTCTATATTGCAGTTTTCAAGATTTATTTTTAACCGATGAAAAAAACGAGCTATGTCGTAACAGTTTTTGAAATGGAGGCATAATTTTTCTAGATTATTAAAAAAAAGGTAAGAAAAAGTTTTTTCTGAATAAAAAAAATCAAATTGATTAACCCTTTAACGCGCAGTGTTCCCGCTTTGGGAACACCAAACTCTGGCGTTTTGACTGTTGCCAGTCACGAATAGATGTGATTTCTATAAAAATAGTTGCAGGTGACATAGCTTCACGAGAATCCTTTATATTTTAGCACGTCATTTCCCGTAAAAAAATGGTCATGATTATTTTTAACAGCACTGACATCTGCTGAAAAATGCAAGAATGCGAGAACAGCTGGATAGATTGTCCAGTGCTGAAAAAAGGGCAGCCGTTGCCATAGCTCGACTTCTACTAGCAAGATGGCGGACAATTGAAACGTTCATCGCGTGTCAATGATCTAGAGACCCTTTTTTGACGACAGCTGGCTGTGCCGGCACAGCCTTTTTTCAGCAAGAGAAAGGGAAAGGGTTGCGCCTCAAAGGGTTAAAACAAAAATTACTATGCATGAGTTGGAGCTTTATATATCTAATGAATATGAAGCCGATGTCAAATCATATTTAAACAGCTCCTTTCAACGGGAGACTTTAAAGTTGAGATTATAATGCTTTTACAATCGCAGTAAGTTTTTAATGCTTATTAGTATTGCGCCACGAATGCCAATTAAGTCCACCTCTATTACCGTACTGGAAGTGCATTCAGTTTCCGAATTTCAGTTAATTAGAGCAAATAATAACTAGAAAACCAGAATTAGGGATCTACTGATCGAAGTCACATTACTATTCTATCGAAGGAGAAGTCGATAATTCCCTCAATATATAACTATACCTAAGAGAATTTGGCACAATACTGTGTGGAATATTTGTTGAGTTGGATTTACATAGGAAATATTAATTGACTATATACGTGAAGCTAGTCATGGTGATATAAACGAAATGTACTTTATATATGCACTTTATAAACAAGAAAGATAAATCAAGCGGCATGCATCGATTATAAAACACTTTCCAACACAACAATCCTATTTTGTGTACCAAATTTGACAATGTATCGTCGTCAAACTTGCCGATATTTATATGCAGGGTGGCCATAATTAAAGTAGAAATGCCTAGAGGCTGAATGTGAGAAAAATGTTGTGCCAAACTGAACCATTTTCGCAAAAAATACTAATTAGATTATAGGATTTTGATTATATATATATATATATATATATATATATATATATATATATATTATCTGTATACCGGGAGTTCCAAAAGTCAGGACAAACTTTAAAAATTCATTAAAAAAGAGCAAATAATGATAGAAAATTGCGGTTTACATAAATAGGTTTAGGGTATGATGGGATTTTTTTTTTAATGAAAAGAAAGTTTGTAGTTCCAAATGTTACCGGTAGGTGGCGCTGACATGCACAATGGGAACCAAATTTCTTATTTAAAAAAATCCGAAATCTCTGTAATGCTTTCTGTGCAAATTGATTTTAATCATTATTTGTTCTTTTTTAATGAATTTTTAAACTTTGGTGCACCTAGGATGCATCAAAAGCTAGTGAAAAGTTCAAAAATTCATTAAAAAAGAAAAAAATCATGATACAAAATTGCAGTCTGCATGGAAAGCATTACAGAGATTTCGGATTTTTTTAAATTGGAAATTTGGTTCCCATTGTGCATGTCAGCGCCACCTACCGGTAACATTTGGAACTACAAACTTTCTTGTCATTAAAAAAAAATTCCATCATACCCTAAACCTATTTGTGCAAACCGCAATTTTCTATCATTATTTGCTCATTTTTAATGAATTTTTAAAGTTTGTCCTGACTTTTGGAGCACCCCGTATATACCGGGTGCGTCAGAAGTTCGTGCAAACTTTAAAAAATCATAAAAAAACAAATGATGATAAAAAAGTGCGGTTTGCACGAAAGGAAACAGGGTGGATTTTTTTTTAAACGGAAAAAAAAGTTCAAAAAATGACCGATAGGTGGCGCTGCTATGCATGCACCAAGATGATTTATGCAAATCAGGTTGTCAATAAAACGCTTAAATGCACGTGGACTCTTCAATCGATGCCAACATCATGGTGTCGCTACAGGATAAAGCGTTGATTATCAAGCTATTTTATGAGAATGACGAATCAGCAACAGGCGCACTGAGGAAATTTCGCACTGCAAAATAAATCTTTAAAAATACAGAATTGTGTTTCTGCTCATTTTATTTTAATGCATACCTCATTTGCATTAATTTGCTTCAGATATTCAACATCAGCGTCACTTATCGGTCATTTTTGAAGGGTTTTTTTTTTTTTTTTTGTTCTTAAAAAAAAAAATCTACCCTCTTTTTGATGCCAGTCGTGCAAACCGGACATTTTCATCATCATTTGTTTTTTTTAAATGATTTTTAAAAGCTTGTACGAACTTTTGACGCACCCGGTATGTATATATTGTATAGTTTGGAATTTCGCCATAAGGAGCCAAAGTGGCTAGGTAAGGTTCATTTTTGGAGAAAAATAGGCACAAGAAAGTACAGAAAGTTAACATTTACTAGTATACATCATTGACATGTGGTTCAATATACATTCTTTGCAGATGTCCCAAAATTGCATTCTCTGAATAGCAATCCCTACTGCAGAATGCGGCAGATCTCCATCGATTTGCTTGACGTGCAATGCTAGTCCGTCCTTCAAAGGGCTAAATTATCGACATGCTCTTGTCATACTTGTAAAATGCTTGTAAAATGTTAACTTTCTATGCTTATTTTACTCCAGAAATGGACCTTACATCGTCACTTTAGCCCCTGGTCGTGAAAATTCGAACTATTTTTCCTATGGTCTAATTAGTATTTACTGCAAATTTGACACAGTTTGGCTCAACAATTTTCTCACAACTGGGCTCTAAACTCCTGTACGTTAATTATGGCCACCCTGAATATGAGAATAACCTCAAAAACGCTGTACATCACTATTAATGTAATTTTCCGAACCCTGTTAAAGAATTTTGAATGAAATTGCTATCTTATGAAGAGTAAGTTCATATAAACGTTTGCATACTGTATTCTGCTTATACTGGATCAATATCTGCAAATTGCCATCGACTGCATTGTATTAAAAATTTTTTGAGCACTCCTGCAAAAGAACTATAAAAACTGCATGTATTATTTCCTGTGGAAAGCATTATTTTATATTGATGTATGCACACGCATTATTAATAAAAATATGCACACGCATTATTAATAAATGCGCATTATTAATAAAATATATCAATTTTGTTTTGCTTGAAATAGACAACTATGTCTAAAATACACTTTAAAGTATGACTGTCCATAGGACTTAATGTACTGAAATTCTTTTGGTTGCTTCTGTAAAAGAACTATAAATGCTACAAGTACCATTTTGAATAGATACACGATACATTAAACTGGAATAACATTCATAAATTTCGTAATTATGGATGGACATTGACGGCAGTTAAAGAGCGGAGAGACGGAAAAATAGATAAACTGAAATCAAACATTTTTCAAATTTAGTTGGAAAGTGTTAAAAAGAATATCTTATTATTGTTTTGTTTCTAAGAATATTTCAGAAAATAAATTTTATTATGGTGAACAAATAACAAAATTTCCATAGTATTCGCCAAATCACCATTAAAAGAAGTTAAAAAAGTACTACTGAAAGAGAAAAAGCTCGTAAATTTACGGTCTTAGAGCTGCAATTGAAGTGCGAATTTTTATGACAGTTTCCCAAAACAAATATTTGGCAAAATTTTTCGTCTGTTATTTTTTTTCTATCTTCTGCAGATAAATTACAAACAATACGACGAAACAAACACTGAAAATATGAACCAATAACACAAAAGATACGACTAAATGAGGCATGCGACCTGCTTGACCACTGGACCAGCGACAAAAGCTATTCCACCAAAGCACACTAAAAGAGAAATTTCGGTTTATACTTTTGTTCGTGTGATTTTTTCTATCACTTTCTTCATTCATTTCCCTTCAAATCCGAACTTTTCCCAATTTTTGTTCTAAAACCTGAAATTCTTTTCTTTTTTTTCTTTTCTATTCTCGTTTCTTTCTTTCTTTTTTTTCATGTTTTTTAACGGTCTGGAAATAGCAAAATGGATTGTAAAAATGTCGGAAATTGTCTCAGAATGACCGGGAATGTCTGGGTCTCATGTAAAGGGCAGTTTTGAAGGCGAAGAAATGAATGCGACTCGGAGTATTTTGACGCTTGCGATTCTTTAACCCTTTGAGGCGCAACCCTTTCCCAATGCTGAAAAAAGGGCAGCCGTTGTCATCGCTCGACTTAACTACCAGCAAGATGGCGGACGATCGAAACGCTCATCGCGTGCCACAGATCTAGAGACCCTTTTTTGACGACAGCTTAAAATGAATGAAAACAATTTACTTTGCATTACCTGATTTCCATAATTATGTCTGTGTCTTTAAAAAATGCATTTTTAATGTATTCCGGCAAAGAATATATATATATATATATAATATATATAGAATAGCTAACTTACGTAACGTGGAATCCCAAGATAATCCATTGATAAAGTGAAAAAAAAATTTAAAAAAAAGCAGATAGCACATGTTGCCAATTAACGAGCTTATACCAAAAAAAGTGTATAAAAATAGCCTTCAAAGCCAATGAAAGAGTGGAAAAATTAGATATAATGCGCCAAATGAGACCAGGTGGGCTTTAAGCCTAACCACATGTATCCACATGAGTCGGATATGGAATGGAAAATTGAAATGGTGTGCTCTATCGTCAGGCGCCACCGCACACACATTTCAATTTAATCGAAAAAACAATAATAGCTAGGTTTCTGCAAGTTACCTGACCAAAATTAGGGTCATTTTGTAACCTGGGTACGCGACCATAGGTATTAGAAATAAAGAACGAGGTAGTGAACCAGACAAGAAGAACGAAGCTCAGTTATGGAGGCTGTACTAGTGCATGTTGCCATCAGAGAAAACTAAATGCCATCATTAGACAAGTGATACCATGGAGTGGGAAAAAAATTAATCTGGAAGTATGGAAAGTAAAATAAAAATAAAATAATAATAATTAAATGAATAAATAATAAAAAAAATAAAATAAAATAATACTAGTATAGCTAACCTATGTTTAACGTAGTACAAGCTGCAGTAGCTAAGAAGTACTTAGGTGAAGTTGTGGAAAAGGAGGAAAACTGTAGAAATTAATTATAATAGTAATGATAATGATAATAATTATATTAATAGTACACATTTATTAATTGCTATTTATGCTAATATTATTGTAATTATATTAATAGTAATTATATTAATAGTACACATTTATTAATTGCTATTTATGCTAATATTATTGTAAGATATAAAGGTAAATAAGTACTTTGTATGGCTACATTAGTTACAGACTCATAAAAGGAAAAAGTACCAGTAATCAACTATTCTTAGTTATACTTTTTTTGGTATAAAATATATAGATACATATTTTATGATTTTATGATTTTTTTTTTAAATATTTATAGAAAGTACCAACAACCAACTTCATCCTCACCAAACAATATTCTGATTAGGACATACAGTTTTTTTTAATTACATAAAGAATATATTATTGAAGTTAGAAATTTACCTGGATAATTGTATTTTAGAGCAGTTTTATATAGGTCAGTTAAGTTATTGGCCTTAAAACTATTGTTACATAGTGACTCTATTCTATATTTATGATTGGAGATAATATTTCTAAATACAGAAGTGTGCATACATGAAGTAAAATGAGTAAAAGCATTAACCTGAAAATTAAAGTCATTTCTTTTATTAAATATATTAAAGGATAGACTCTTATCATCATTAATTCTAATTTGTAAGTCTAAAAAATTTATTATTCTATTATCATTAGGATTTTTTATTAATTCTAGGGCTGAATGGTAAGCTATTGGTAGGTGGTCAGTATCGCTATAAGTATGGTCAGTAGCTATTGTTATTATGTCATCTATGTACCTATATATTATAAGAGAAGGATTATTGTAATTTTTTTCATAGTTATATAAATATAAGTCTGCTAGGTAACTAGAATTAGAACCACCTTGTGGTAGTCCTATAACTTGCTTATATAATTTATTATTATGTAGAATGCAATTATTATAGACTATGAACTTTAAAAGGTTTTTGAAATACATAATATCTACGTAAGAAGGCAGGGTTATATTATTATTACTAAGTATAAATAGATTCAATATTACATTGTATAAGTCGTCTAGTGGTATACTATTGAATCTTTATAATCTTTAAATATTAAGTCTTTAAAATCATAAGTTGATATGTTAATAACATCGTGTAGATCATTAATCTTATTTTTTAGTTCATAGCTATTATCTATAGATATAGAAGAAGTGTTAGATTTTATGTACAGATCATACATAGAAGTAAGTATTTTTAGTAATATTTTACTTGCTACATTATTATAAGTGTTACATCCTATAGTAACAGTTCTGAATTTCAGTGGTGTTTCATGAAACTTTGGTATTAGCACTAAGTAAGGATATTTTAGATTGTCATGCTTGATTTTAAGTAACTTGTGGAAAGCTAAGATCTTTTTGTTCATTGTTATCTCAGAGATAGATGTTAGACTGAAATTAGGATTATTGTTAATGGATGAAGCTAAGAGATTGTGATATAACTGCTTACATATTATAGCATAGTTATTACTAGACTTCTCAACATAAGTTATGATAAAGTTATTCTGTAACTCTGTTATTTGATTACTTAGTTTTATATTTTTAGTACATCTAAATTTACAAAGTAGCTGTTTTTTTAGGTCAGCAAGAATATTAAATTTCCATTCATTAAAGAAGGCAGAAGGTATACTGTTTTTAACTGAAGTGTTATATATATATATAAGTCTATATTATATGAAAAAGTATCTATTATTTCTTCAATACTGTATTTAGTAGGTAACCTAAACTTAGTACCTCTTTTCATGATCTGTTGAAGTTTAAGATCTTTGATAATAGAAAGATCTCCAGTAACTATATGTCCAAAATCAGAATTAACATAAGAATTGTATTGACCACTGGTACAAAGACAGGGCACCTCATCATCGGGTACAAAGCTCCTACAGAAAGAGTCATAATTAAATATCTTTCTACCCATAGGTATAGGGTATTTGAAAGATTTTTTTAGGCTGAGATGCGGTAAAGGGAAAGAGTCAGAGTGTGACGAAAAAAAGTTTATTGAAGTTAATCATATTAAAAACAGGATTGGAGAAATTAATTACAAAATTGGAATTTAGCTTAGTACTATTGCGATTGTGACCTATTAAATTGTAATTTAGAGCATTGGCACGAGTAACTATTAAATCATAAAACAAGTGGGTAAAATGGTCAGAGAAAGTATATGAAGTGAAAACTTTATAATACTTTGAGAGGTGTTTTTTCTTTAAAGAGAAAATGTAGGCTCGTATTTTTTGCCAATTATGGTCAACCTCAAAACTTTTATTAAGGGTGTATAACTCAGACTGAATGTGTTTATTTGACATTATAGTAGTAGAAGTAGCTTTATGTCTTCCTCGTTTAGAACGACTTGTTCGTTTATATAAGGACAAATTTAAAAGGTTATATATAGGAGTATACTTGGAGGGATCAGATTGCGTAGAATAATAATGTAAGTGTTTATTATGTAGTATTTGGTTAAGACCATAAGGATAACAGGTGTTATGACAATTGATTAATTGTGATTCTAGGAAAAGCCGTTCAGAAGTATTGGTCTGTGTTGCGAGAATTTCGATTATAACATTTTCAAAACCATGGGAGTGAAAGTGAGCATATATTTTAAGGAGTTGAAGTTATAGGATCCGAATAATTGTTGTTAATGTAAATAGATATCTTTTATTAAACTGTTTTACGTGTACCTCACTTTAGACAGTGGAGACCAAAAAAGTTATTTTGACGAAAAAAAACTTGTTTTTTTTAGAATGTAATTCTCTTTTTGAAGTCATTTTGTTTATCTGAAGTTCTAACCCCGCAAGCAGTTGTGACGTAAAATCTTGTCCACTTCATTCCCGTTTCCAGTGCAGTGCATCAATAATTTAAATTATTTATAAAACTCAGGTATCATAAAAAGTTTTGGTATTAAAACTTTAATGTAATTTAGGAGCTTATTTTTTTAATAATTATAAATCTTTCTGTCAAAATTAATTTTTTGAAAAATAATTTTAAATCTGCTCGAAAGTGTTACCGTGAAAACAACTTTACATTATTTGCCCATTTCCAGACACTCAGAGCAGGGTGGGGGGGTGGTCATTGGGATATATCCACCACCCCCCAAAAAAATATCAGATCAGTTGAAATAGCTTTATGTTGTGAAGACAGTGGCGTAGCCAGACATTTTTGATGTGGGGGGGGGGTTACGATTACCGTAACTCACATGTATGAATATGTGTATGATGAGGGAGGGAGGATTATACATTTTGTATGAAAAAAAATTCTTCATGGGGGTTGTGACTCCCTATCCCCCCTTGGCTACGCCCCTGCGTGAAGATATACGGTTCATTTATTCACCATTTATTTTATGTCCCCTCCCCCACCGACAAAATTTCCTGGCAACGCTCCGGCTCAGAGGGTATATGCAAATTATTCATTCATTACGTATATTTATCGAAGAAGAAATTTCTGTCTTTATATACTAATTAAATCTCCCAAATTAATCATGTACTCCACTAAATATCAAAGTTCATTTATGTTCTAAAATACTACACCATGTGTAATAGGAACACTATGTAGAAGTTTTCAATTGTTGTTTTTCAAGTCTCTGCCGGCAAAATAAAGAAAAAATAATAATTTTGCAGAAAATAGTTTATTTACAGCAAAGGCTAAACTGGATTTTGAAAGTACATTTCACCGTTGAGATGCCATAATACTTCCTTTGAAAGTTTTTTAGCGCAGAAATGCACATTTCGTTTTTAATAAAATAACAGCCTATTTCTGTTTACACAGTAACATATTAAAATAAATTTATTTGAACAAGTCATTTATTTATTCATTTTAAAATGGCAATTATGATGCCTTTTTTTCAAACCCTGCGTTTCCTATACTTGCGAAAAAATACCGACAAAATTATAAAATATCACACTAAAATTTGTAAATAAATTAATATAGGATTCTAAACAGAAATAAATTAGAATTTTTTGAATAAAATGTAAGAAAGCATTGTTTCAAAGGAAAGCAATCGCCGAAAAACATTTCTGCTTTCAAAAAAGTGTCATTCTAGTCTATCGAACAGCTCAGCATTAATATGCGGAAACTATTTCGATACTTCGAAGATATCAGGCGTACAAGTTAGAAAAATGCAGAAAGTAGAACAAAAGAACATACAAATTTGAAATTTAAACGAAGAACACATAAATATATGTACACATTTTCATTTTATTTTGTATCTCTATAAAAAAAAATCTAGCAAACGCTTAGGCATTTCCTCTGATTTCATTCAGAAGAAAATGTGTGCACTCATATAAAACCTCATAACATTTAACCTACTGGCAGTCTTATAACTGCACAATGTCCTTAAAAATTAATCCTAAAAGTAAATAAATAAATAATTAACAGTCGAGAACACATATAATAGTTACTAAGTGTCTCATAAAAGTAGGCTTAGCCAGTCTCTGAATGGCTTTAATACAGAGATTATCTTGGAAGATCGATAATATATAGATACATCCTGCGGTAGATCTGCCATAAATTGGCAGGACTTAATCTAGACATTTGATGGTCTTCTGATATGTATACATCTCAAATATGGTTAATTTACCCCTGAAAATACTTTCCTGCCCCAAAATTATAGCTGCAGCGATATTTAATTTTAATAAACGACATCCATAATTGAAAACTAAAAGCAAAATCGTAATTATAGTACCATTGATTATATATGTATATGTTTGTGTTTAATGTAAAGGAATGGTTTGTTTATTTAATGGCCTCTGTAAATGGTGGGTACGTACTACACAGAACAGAAGTAATGGCTAACTAAGCATTTTAAGTCCAGAATTTTAATATCACTGACAATTCGCGATTAATGTTTGACTTTGTTGAACAAGAAATTGAAACTAAAATTACTTTCGTTTTCTACGACTTATTCACTTCATTTTCATTTTATTTCATTTCAGTCACAAGAAGGTAGGGGGGGGGGGAGTTAACTTACCCATCGCATTAAAAAAAAAAAAAATGAAACCCAGAACCAAGACCGCAGGCAAAAAAGAGATAGAAATAGAGAGAGGAAGAGTGCCTAATGAGGCATTCGACCCGCTTGACCACTAGACCGTTAGGAAAGGAAAAGAGAGAGGAGGGTAAAATATCGCGCTGATTTTCCAAAGGAGACAACGGTAGCCAGAGAAACAGATAATAATAGAAGAAAAAAAAGTTTTTAACTTTTACCTCACACAAACACACACTTCTTTATTTTTCGAGTCTGCTAGTTTTCAACACTTTCATCATTCATCGTCTTCGGAGATGCTTCCGAGTAGTTCGATGAAGTGTGGGTGCAAAAATATGACAGTGTGTGTGTTTCTAAGTAATACGCAGAGGATTTGCAAAATGATTTTTTTTTTAAGTCGTTCTCTGCCATAGCTGTAAATTTACCTCATATTTATTCATACTAGTGCAAATCTAACTTAAAAAAAAAAAAAAAAAAAAAAAAAAAAAACAAGCAAACTCAGTCTGCTTGTTTTATATATATATTATGTCACAGCATGCTAAAATATTAGAAAAGTTTTTGAAGTAGCGCATTTAAATGAGAAAGAATGTATTGCAAACTAATTTTCTAAAAAAAAAGAATGGGTATCAATAACTAAAACCCCATCAAATTATAAATATAACTAATATGCCTATGGAAAAGCTGTTTTTACTGTTTTACTGTTTTTAGAGAATTTCTATCGACATTTACACTAGATCTGTGGCACGCGATTAACGTTTCGATCGTCCGCCATCTTGCTGGTAGTTAAGTCGAGCGATGGCGACGGCTGCCCTTTTTTCAGCATTGGGAAAGGGTTGCGCCTCAACGGGTTAAAGCATATAAAACAATCCTCTCTCCTCAATTATATTGAACGTCTTCACAATGTGTAAGGGGCCTAAATTGTGACAAACGCGCGGAAGAGTATATTTTCTACATGTGTAATAGTATTAAAAAAAAAAGAAAAGCTTGCAAGAGCTACTGAGGACTAGACTAGAATACGGAGCCGATTATGCAAAAGAAATAACTCTGATCCAGAACGCGTTTTGCACAATAGGAAACGTGTGGTGAAGATCAGCGACTCGTGCGTTTAGTCCGGAGCCAGCGACAGATTTTTGCGACCAAAATCCTCTCAGCCCATAATTTCTCAGATGATTAAGACGGTTGTGTGTTGAAGCCTGGTGATCGTCAGCTGCCGCACCATGGGTGGGTTGGGCGGCGGCCGCCTTCCAGACACGTAAAAAAAAATAAAAAATTCAGTCATTTCCTCCGGTTGAAAATTTCTGAAATAATAGTTGGCATAGTACTTGTTTGAAAAAAAAACCGTCAGCTGGCCAAGCGGCGGTGGATTATACGTCAGCTGCTCATACGAACATGTAAAAAAAAATTTTTTTTTCAATGATTTCCTACCGGTTGAAAATTTGACAGATGTTAGTTTACATTCTACTTTAAATAAAAAAACAAGTCAGCTGGCTGTATGCCGGTGGAAAACCCGTCAGCTGGCACAGTGAAAGTGTGACGCGGAAAGGTAGTGTGGCCGCCGCTAGCCTATTTCAATGCACCAGCTGACGGGTTTTTCTCCTGGCATACGGCCAGCTGAATTTTTTTATTATGGCAAGAATTATGTCAACTATTATTTGACAAATTTCAACCTGGAGGAAATAACACACTTTATTTTATTGGACACAACGCGCTGATATCCTCAATAATCCTACTATTTTTCTTAATTATGTATAGAAATATAAAAAAAGAAACAATCTGTGCTACTTTAAAAACATGAAAACCACCGGTTTCCTCATTTTTAAGCGATTTTTTGGCATTTTCAGCTCCATTTTATTTCTCCGAGTCAAAAAAGTTTATCATTTGTGTGATAAAATTCGGCTCTGCAAGCGGAAAAGGGCGTTATATTGACGTTATATCCGGCTTTGAAGGAAAAATTGTGATTCCTTCCTTTTAAATTGCTTTTCTATATTACACAGTTTAATTTTTCTTCTCAAAAATAAATCGAGGATTTATAAGCGGACTTCGAGCCAAGCAAAGAAATCGTCTGCCTGTATATAAGAATCTCTATGTATACAAAATGAAATCTTTCGAATGCGAAAAATTTTCATGTTTTCAGAATAGCATAATTTGATCGTTTTGGGAGTGTAAAAATTAATATTTTGGAATTGGAGATATTTTGTTATTCGGTCGCTTGATTATTTCCTGATTATGTTTGCAACTCACCTGCAGTGCGCGTTGTGTCCAATAAAATAAAGTGCGTTATTTCCACCCGGTTGAAAATTTGTCAAATAATAGTTGACATAATTCTTGCCATAATAAAAAAATTCAGCTGGCCGTATGCCAGGAGAAAAACCCGTCAGCTGGTGCATTGAAATAGGCTAGCGGCGGCCACACTACCTTTCCGCGTCACACTTTCACTGTGCCAGCTGACGGGTTTTCCACCGGCATACAGCCAGCTGACTTGTTTTTTTATTTAAAGTAGAATGTAAACTAACATCTGTCAAATTTTCAACCGGAAGGAAATCATTGAAAAACAATTTTTTTTACATGTTCGTATGAGCAGCTGACGTATAATCCACCGCCGCCGCTTGGCCAGCTGACGGTTCTTTTTTCAAACAAGTACTATGCCAACTATTATTTCAGAAATTTTCTACCGGGAGGAAATGACTGAATTTTTAATTTTTTTTTACGTGTCTGGAAGGCGCTTCCGCCGCCCAACCCACCCATGGTGCGGCAGCTGACGATCACCAGGCTTCAACACACAACTATCTTAATCATCTCACGAATTATCGGCCGGGAAGAAATAACTGACCAAAATCTGTCGCTGGCTCCCGGATTAGTACTTCTTAGGGAATAGGTAATTTCGGCTTTCTTCTGCACAGCCGTATCAAACATACCGTCATGTATTGTGCCACTTAAGTGCAATATAGTAATAATAGATGGCAATTACACGCTAAGGATTTAGTTGGGGGAGGGATTGGAGTACAATATTCCGAACTCCGTTGTAGTGAAATCGATAATATTTGTAACTCTCTTATAACGTCAAACTATTCTGTACCACTTGCCCATAGAACACAAGTCAACTATCAACGTAACGGTTATAGTGTCATAAATAATTATCTGATCATTTCAGTGAGATTGTAACGGAGTTTAACCTTGTTTCATACACTATAACTATAAGTATTAATTTAAAAACTAACACACTTATTTTTGGTAAAAAATAATTTAGCAATAATCTAAAGACAAATTTCAATTTTTAAAGTTTTTCATTTCAAATTGTCCACCTTTAGGGAGGGGGGGCTTTTACCCCCATAGCCCTCTCCATGGGTGCTCCTAGGATAGTTAGGGATATTACCAGAGTTTTGAGAATCAAAGCTGAGGAGAAAGTAGTTTCGCGACAAAAGATCAGGAAAATACAAAAAACGGCTGAAAAGTACTGAGAGATAATTTTTACTTTTCAGTAATTATGTCCTTAACCCTTTGATGCGCAGTGTTCCCGCTCTGGGAACACCAAACTCTGACGTTTTGACTGTTGCCAGTCACGAAGAATAGATTTAATTTCTATAAAAAAAGTTGCGGGGGACATAGCTGCACGAGAATCCTTTACTTTTTAGCACGTCGTTCCCGTAAAATAATTGTCACGGTTATTTTTAACAGCACTGACATCTGCTGAAAAATGGAAGAATGCGAGAACAGCTGGATAGATTGCCCAATGCTGAAAAAAGGGCAGCCGATGCCATCGCACGACTTAACTACCAGCGAGATGGCGGAAGATCTAAACGTTCATCGCGTGGCACAGATCTAGAGACCCTTTTTGACGCAGCTGGCTGTGCGGCACAGCCATCTTGCTGGTAGTTAAGTCGAGCGATGGCAACGGCTGCCCTTTTTACAGCATTGGAAAAGGGTTAAGTATGTAAAACCCAAAATCTAAAATTGCTTCCTAAAACTACCAGAGAGTTAGCGAATGTCGCTAACTGTTTAACTGCAACTCTGATTTATTCCAATCAGCGACATAGTAAATTTCTAAAATGCCTTTGAAATACTTCCAAAGCTCTCATCTTGAAGTGAAACATTCGCGCCAGACATCTTACTTCAGGAAGATAGTCACTTGTAGGGAAAAGACCTGATTAAAAGTTTCTTCTTTCAATATTTCACTGCACATGAATTGGTGTATCTTCTTGGTGATTGTAAATCGAAAGCCTTAAATTCCAGCTGAATAAAATATATCCGTTTGAGAGCTCTCAGAAAGGTCTTCATTTAAAAAACAAGTTGTGGAAGAAAAGAGACACATGAAAAACATTTCCCCCTCTGGAAATCCGTCAAGTTTTGAAATCCATTATCATTTTGTTTTTAAGATACAAAACTTATTATCTTACCTAAATTTTTCTAACTGTTGTAAGAAATTTCTTAAAGGATTTCTCTTTGACACATTTTGAATAGTGTACATATCAAGAGAGAGTGGGGATGGTGTTATCAATTTTTATCAATGTAATTTAAAAAATAAACTATTAAAATATAAAATAAAAGCAAAGTCCTTTCTAAGTGCACTGATCACGGAACAAAATCAGTTTAAATCAGTAATACGTTAATAGTTTAAAATTGTCAATTTTTTTTTTAAACCTAAAGTTGAAAGCTTTTTAAAACCGAAAGTCTAGGTATGTTCATATGACGATGGGATTTTACATTTAAAGTCATTTATCTAACAAAATGTGATAATACAGTTTTTTTATTTGAATTGTATTTTGTTTGATGTCAAAACCAGACTTCGCAACTTTTGCATACAAGGAAAAAATGTTTTGTTCATTTCAATAATAATTTTGTTAACGCTATTTTTAAATCTAGTAATTTAGTTGAATCGATGAGTTTTATGAGAACGCGAAATGTTTCGGTAGACAGATTTTGACGAAAAAAATCAATTTTGACTACCGCTAAATTTACTTTTAAGAATTTTTGTGATACATCTCACCGTAAGCATGGTGACGTAGCGCCACAGCACAGTGGTAGCGTGAATTTCTGAAGCGTTAATTACAATATTAAGTTTTATTTACACTAAATATTTACAGCATTATATACAAGCAAAAATTACTTGAGTACTAAGCCCGGAGCAGTTGCACGTATGTATGCTCATATAAATTCATGTACAGTCCGTTTTGACCGACCGCAAATCCATTTTGACCAGTTTTACCCTGACGTCTGTCTGTACACACGCTCGTATGTATGTAACTCGCATATCTCAACAATTATTAGTCATAAAATGTTCAAATTTTATATTTAGGATTGTTGTAACATGTAGTTGTGCACCTCCCATTTTGACTGCAATTGTCTGGATAGCTCATTTACATGGCCACCCAAATATTTTAAATGCATTTCGCTGTATTGGCAGAAATTCATTAAAGCGTATTTTAGAGATATTAAGTCATTTCAAACGACTCAGAAGTGATATATGTTGTTAAGGCTTACAAAATGAATCTCTCCATCAAATATAATGTCTTTCTCATTTATAGTTCTTCTACAGGAACACTCAAAAAAATTCCAATAAATTACGGTCGTGGAATTTTACGGACATTTATCCATTTCAAGCACAACACCATTCGACCTTATAGTTAGGTAATGGCCCGACGACGGTCATGTGCCTCCCTAAAAGATTGCGCCAAAAGTTGCCAAGATTGGCGACTTTTGATGTACGTAAGAATGTATGTAACTTACATATCTCAAAAACTATTAGTCGTTGATTTTTGAAATTTTATATATACTAGCTGCTTGCCCGTTCTCCGCACGGTAGGAAAAGAACATTCTCCTTACCCATATAATTCGAATTAAACCTAGTGATGAAGAATCTATAAAAGTGAAAAAATATTTAAATCGTGATGAAATGTTGACGTCATGAGTGCAAATCTCAGATGACTGTAACATGATGGGCCGAAAACTTCGTCAGTGTCACGCGCGATCAAAAAAGAAGCAGCTTCTCTTAGGTGACCTTGCCCAGGCTTTTTCTCGATGGATCCGGTATCGTAGAACTGCTCCTATAAGTTGCACACCACGCTGGGCATTAAATTGAACTCTCTATAAATCTGGAGACTATCCTGCTTCTAGTCTCCACATATGGTATCTAGGTGAAGGGGTAGGGGTGTCCTCCGTGAGGGGTCTTTCTAAGGGGTCCTAACCGGTATTTACGCTACGTTTTGGAGGAAACCAGCCATATATGTTTCCTAACATATGCATGTTGCGAGTACAGTTTTATTTTCCGAACGGAATACAGGAAAAATCCGAATGGTTAGGTCGGCGGACGCGACCTGGTTTGAACCAGAAACCTTCCATCTCCCAGTTCAGAGCGCTAAGCGCTCGGCGACTGGTCGGACTAAATCATAGCTAGGGGAATATTATAAGCAATTAGGACTTTTGTTGTACACGTGATTGCAATGTCATTCTCGTATTATGATTATTTATATCTCGTATTATTTGATTTTTTTTTATTTTCATTTCATATTCCTGACTTTTCATATTCTCTTGATTTTTGGGTCTTTGTACATGCGCATATTCAATTATCATTCTCCATTAACGTTACTGAATTAAGTAGTTCTCTCTATCGCCACTTCTACACCAAAGGCGTCAATCTGCATTTTCCTCATTTCAAGAAAAACGCTTACAAAGTTTCATTGCTTCAGTTTATATTGATTAATCAATTTTCTTGCAAACTAATCGGAATTAAGATATGAGGCTTTGACATAGTATACAAGATTTCTTAAAGACCTTGAAAATGAATTTAGTTAAAACTAACCAAAGTTACAGGTTCGCGTTATTGACGTGGGGATTGCGGTAATGTTCTAATTGTGTCATATCCAATGCGTTTTCATTTTTCGAGTCAAGAGCTGTAGAAATGAGTGTTTTCACTTAATTGTTAAATTTAACAGCCTGAGTGGCAACAACGGATTCCGTAATTACTGAAACTGTAGCAATATTAAAAATAGAACCTGAAATGAAATTTATTTATGCTTGCAAGAACTGCCATATTGGCGTAATTAACGCCGATAGTCGATGGCAAATAGCCAAAATGAATCCTAAATTTAACTTCACAGTAAATGCAATTATTTATAAACAATACCAGCTATATTTACCAGGCTTAAAAACATTCTCGTTCATCTCAAAAAAAAAATCGTATTTACACAGAATTCCTATTTTATTATACCCTGCTTGGCGGTATTTAAAAAAATATCTATCCCATCCGCTCGTAACATTGGCTCATCTCAATCGTGCCATAGAATTAGCAGTACAAACGCAAAAACACACACGCTATTAAACACGGAGTTACACCTACATTTGAATATTTATCGCCAACTTTTTCTAAGAAAGGTACTAAAGAAGGAATCTGCATACGTCATTTTGCGAGATTTTTTTTTTTTTTTTTTTTTCAGAGAATGATTCTAAGCACTGATTTAACAGCAATCTAAATGAGAAAATAGTTATTTGTGTATGGTTCCATCGCCAAAAATTAATGCACGCATCTCTTTGAAAAGTAGCATAGCAGTATTTTAAATCATCAACTATAACGTGTTTGTATTTATTCCAATTTACGGAATGCGAGAATTTTAATTTCTTTGAAAGATTGGCGGCATTCCCCCGAGGTAAATCAATTTCTTAATTTGGGGATAATTCCGAAGATAGATCGCTTAAAATCGTCTTAATAATTGAACTATTTCTGCATGGAAAATTAAAGTTTAACGCCGTATTTTAATAAAACCTACACTCACAAACCTAAACCTATTTCGATTTGCTCGCAGTAAATTGCGCCAAGCCCAAAACTGTGCATATCCATAGAATCTACTACTTTCTCAAAATCACCAAATCAGCCATTTTTTTTACGCTAAACTAAAAAATATACATATTAGTCTCGGAAATCTCCCAATCCCTTATTCTTTTACACATAAAAGGCATTGAAATCCTGTTCTGATTTCACATGCATGCAATACTTTAATTAAAAAATAACTTTGTAAATAATCGAAACAGAAAAAAGATCATTATTCTTGTATTTTTACTGCAGGAGTCTAAATCATTTAATAAAATAGCCAAACATGGCAACCTCGATGCTTTTTTCTCACTTTTTCACTACAGGGGTTACAATCGCGGAATTGCGAAGAGCAAAAATTAGCGTTTATGATGGGGTTTTTTATCAATATTCTAAACTAATTCGATTTCGAAATTTAAATTAGCGGAGGTTCTTTCTCAAATTTTTTGGAATTCGTGGATACCTCGTTCGAAACTCATCTCCCAGCCCTTTAGGAGGAGACGATGTTACACACACACACACACACACACACACACACACACACACACAGACAGACGCGTACAGATTTTAATAGTATAGAAGACTATTGTAACATCTAGTTGCACACCTCGATTTTTGGTTCTAATCAACTCTAAAAGTTTATTTACAGGACACCCCAAAAGAATTTAAATACATTAATGTATATGGACATCTTCGAATCTTATGTGTGTAGTCCAGTCATTGTTTGGGCATGCCAAAATCTCGCCAACTATCATTAACCTTGACGAGTTTTTCCGAAGTATCGCGAAATTAATTACGTATTTTTCCCTATAACTCTTAAAACCTGTTTACGTAGAATGGTGAGACGTTTGTATTTAAATTGAGTACTAAGAATATTGTAACATACAATAGAGCAACTTTTTTTTTTGATGCAATCAACAGGTAATTTATTTACAGGGTCCATCAAAAGACTTTACATAAATTATGTATGGATACATTCAATTCATTGAAAAGTCTTGTGGTCAATTACTACTTTGTCTATCCCTCAAATCTCTCAAACTATCTCAAGCTTGTAGGCTTTTTGCGAAATATCGCCAAATGAAATGCGAAAAACAAATCTTTCAAACTGAACCCAGCTTGGCGATATCTCAAATATTTAGATAGAAATCACTAAACTTTTAGTATTGTAGCAGTATTTTATTTCTTTCAAACAAAATGAGCTTAGATGAAGAGCACCGAGAATATTTTTGATTTAATAGATGTACAAGGAAGTCATATGATGTCCACAGCGGTTTTTTTTTAATTTATAAAATTAGATAGTGAAATAGAATATTTCTGTTGGACGATTGAAATATTTATTTTTCGTATATTCACACTTGTCTAAATGCGACTTTTGCTTATAGAGTTTGTATAAACGTTAGCCAACATATTCTTAGATTTTAATTAATTAACTAGATGCGCACCATTTTTTGGTACAGAAGGAATCTAGTTTTTCTTAGTCATGTAAGTCAAATTAATTCCATATGAAATTTCAAACTATGATGAATTCTTTGTGACTCGTGATATAAACTTTGCCTTACAGATATTTACTTGAGATGGTATATAGCGTAACTGCAAAATGATAACACAAAATCTATGTCAGCATTATTGAGATAAAAAAAAATCTGATGTGTCCAACACATGACTTCCTTGCACGTCCATTAGATCAAAAATATTTTCGACGCACTTCCTCTAAATTTATTTGTTTGAAAGAGATAAAATATCAATAATAGTAAGGTTTAGCGATTTCTAGCGAAATATTTCGATATCGCCAAGCTGAGTTCAATTTGAAAGATTTCCTTCGGACACTTTGTTTGGCGATATTTCACCAAAAGCCGACAAACTTGAGATAGTCAGCGAGATTTTGGGGATAGCCAAAGTAGTCATTGACCTCAGACTTTCAATGAATTGAATGCATCTATACACCTCAATGTATTCAAAGTCATTTGGCTCACCATGTAAATAAATTTTCAGTCGATTGCTGTCAAAAAAGATATTGAAACAGTTAGATATTACAATAGTTCTAAATACAAAGTTAAAAAAATCTACGGGCTAAAGTTTTAGAGTTATACAAAATAGGAAATAATTTTTGGCGCCAAATTTGGCGATATTTCGGCGAAACTCGTCAATGTCAACGATATTTGGCGAGATTTTAAGCATGAACCAAACAATGACAGATTATCGCAAATTTGGCGATATTTCGCCAAAACTCGCCAAGAACGATGACAAATGGCGATACTTTGGGCATAGACCAAATGACTGACTATCGTCAATTTGGCGATATTTCGCCAAAACTCGCCAAGGTCGAGGACAGACGGCGAGATTTTGGGCATGTACCAAACAATGACTGTCTACAGTTGTATTATATTAAAGATGTCCATAGACATTAAGGTACTGAAATTCTTTTTGGTGGTCCCTGTAAATAAAAACTCTCCAGTAGATTGGAACCAAGAATCGAGATGCACAACTAGATGTTACAACATTCTTATATATGAAATTTCATAATAGTTTTTGAGATTTGAGAGTTTAAATATGCACACACGTACACCAAAATTCGCCAAGCTTCGCGACTTTTGGCATAGTTCTTGAGGGAGGCACGTGGACCGTGGTCGGACCATTACCTAACTTATGTGGTAGGACGGTATTGTGCTTGAAATGGATGAATGCCCCTAAAATTGCTATTGACCGTAATGTATTGGAAATCTTTTGAGTGTTCCTGTAGCAGAACTATAAATGATAAAGACACTTTTTTTAATGGAGAAATTCATTTTCTAACTCATTTACAGCATATATCACTTCTGAGTCGTTTGAAATAGCCCAATACCTCTAAAAAACGCTTTGATGAATTTCGGCCCATAGAGCGTAATGTATTTCGAATCTTTTGGGCGGTCCTGTAGATAAACTATTCAGTCGAATGGAACCGAAAGGGGAGGTGCACAACTAGATGTTACAACAATCCTAAATATAAAGTTTCAACATTCAACGCCTAACAGTTTTTGAGATTTGCGAGTTAAATGAATTTCGGCCCATTGAGTGTAATGTATTTCGAATGTTTTGGGGCAGTCCTGTAGATAAACTATCCAGTCGAATGGAACCAAAAGGGGAGGTGCACAACTAGATGTTACAACTATCCAAAATATGAAGTTTCGACATTCTACGCCTAATAGCTTTTGAGTTTAGGCGAGTTTAATGAATTTCGGCCCATAGAGCGTAATGTATTTCGAATCTTTTGGGCGGTCCTGTACATAAAACTATCCATTCGATTGCCACCAAAAGGGGAGGTGCACAACTAGATCATAGAAACAATCGTAAATATCAAATCTCAACATTCTACGACCAATAGTTTTTGAGATATGCGAGTTACATACATACGTACAGACGGCATCGGAAAAACTGGCCACAGTAGACTCGCCACTGGTCAAAATGAGTTGCAGACGCGTTAATATGATCGTGCATGCTAGCCTACGATGAGATGCATCGAAAAAAAATTTTTAATTAAATTTAGAGGTACTCAAAATCGGTTTTTATGTCGAAATTTGGCCCCCAAAATTTTTCGGGATCACATTACTTCCTTATACTACGTACAAGGAAGTAATAACGCAAAAGAGTGTTTTGCAAACCAATCTATTCACTTTCAGAGTGCTTCTGCGAGATTTTTACTTCCTTGTACGTAGTATAAGGAAGTAATGTGATCCCGAAAAATTTTGGGGGCCAAATTTCGACAAAAAAACCGATTTTGACTACCTCTAAATTTAATTTAAAAATTTTTTTCGATGCATCTCATCGTAGGCTAGCATGCACGATCATATTAACGCGTCTGCAACTCATTTTGACCAGCGGCGAGTCTACTGTGGCCAGTTTTTCCATGCCGTCTGTACGTACGTACGTACGTACGTATGTATGTAACTCGCATATCTCAAAAACTATTGGTCGTAGAATGTTGAGATTTGATATTTAGGATTGTTCTATGATCTAGTTGTGCACCTCCCCTTTTGGTGGCAATCGAATGGATAGTTTATGTACAGGACCGCCCAAAAGATTCGAAATACATTACGCTCTATGGGCCGAAATTCATCAAAGCGTTTTTTAGAGGTATTGGGCTATTTCAAACGACTCAGAAGTGATATATGCTGTAAAGAGTTAGAAAATGAATTTCTCCATTAAAAAAAGTGTCTTTATCATTTATAGTTCTGCTACAGGAACACTCAAAAGATTTCCAATACATTACGGTCAATGGCAATTTTAGGGGCATTCATCCATTTCAAGCACAATACCGTCCTACCACATAAGTTAGGTAATGGTCCGACCACGGTCACGTGCCTCCCTCAAGAACTATGCCAAAAGTCGCCAAACTTGGCGACTTTTGGTGTACGTGTGTGCATATTTAACTCTCAAATCTCAAAAACTATTATGAAATTTCATATATAAGAATGTTGTAACATCTAGTTGTGCATCTCGATTTTTGGTTCCAATCTACTGGAGAGTTTATTTACAGGACCACCGAAAAGAATTTCAGTACTTTAATGTCTATGGACATCTTCAATATAATACAACTGTAGACAGTCATTGTTTGGTACATTCCCAAAATCTCGCCGTCTGTCCTCGACCTTGGCGAGTTTTGGCGAAATATCGCCAAATTTGGCGATAGTCAGTCATTTGGTCCATGCCCAAAGTATCGCCATTTGTCATCGTTCTTGGCGAGTTTTGGCGAAATATCGCCAAATTTGGCGATAATCTGTCATTGTTTGGTTCATGCTTAAAATCTCGCCAAATGTCGTCGACATTGACGAGTTTCGCCGAAATATCGCCAAATTTGGCGCCAAAAATTATTTCGTATTTTGTATAACTCTAAAACTAACCCGTAGATTTTTTAACTTTGTATTTAGAACTATTGTAATATCTAACTGTTTTCAATATCTTTTTTGACAGCAATCGACTGAGAATTTATTTACAGGGTGAGCCAAATGACTTCTAATACATTGAGGTGTATAGATGCATTCAATTCATTGAAAGTCTGTGGTCAATGACTACTTTGGCTATCCCCAAAATCTCGCTGACTATCTCAAGTTTGTCGGCTTTTGGTGAAATATCGCCAGATAAATTGTCAGAAGGAAATCTTTCAAATTGAACTCAGCTTGGCGATATCGAAATATTTGGCTGGAAATCGCTAAACCTTACTATTATTGATATTTTATCTCTTTCAAACAAATAAATTTAGAGGAAATGCGTCGAAAATATTTTTGATCTAATGGACGTGCAAGGAAGTCATGTGTTGGACACATCAGATTTTTTTGTTTGTTTTGCTGAAAACAAAAGCACACTGCCTTATATCAGACTCAAAGAATGTTCAGCAGGATATTGACGAACCGCAAGAAATATGTCTGTCAAGAAATGGTATGCTTCAGATCTGTGGCCTCAATCTTCGTTCTACGGACCGGTACCGGTCCGTGGATCAAATGGTACTGGATTGCCCAAAGAACATTAAAGTTTTTTCATTTTATTTACTGCGGTGTGTTTCTTCGACTTTGTAGGTTTGTGCCAGTTTATATCTTTGGGTAACAGAAGAAATCTCATAACTATTTGAAATTAGTTTATTTCTTATTAAATAATTAATGATCATGAATTTAAAATTGCAGTCAGTTAAATCC